>JASANV010001565.1:0-161587 GCA_030849715.1 Trypanosoma mega | reverse complement strand
CACTGCAAAACACACATCAAAGACGACAACAACAAAAAGCAATGCTTCAGCAGAAAGAACACATGACCCACCACAGGGGAGAAAGTGCAACTGAAAAAAAAATATACACACAAACATATATATATATATATATATATATATGTATATGTATAAGAAATTGAGATGAGAAATAAGTAAAAAAGAGGAAAAAGATAAGGCCATTTTTTAATTTTTTTGTTGCTGTTGTTTACTTGTTGTAGTAATAAAAAAATAAAGCACAAAAGAAAAAAAAACTTTATGTCGCTATGTTTTGGATTTTTCTTTTGAACTTGTCAACAAGCCAAAAAATAAACCAAATTCTGCAATTACGTTTTCATTGTAAAAAAAAAAAAAAAAATGACACAAAACAACTAAAAACTCACTTTTTTATATCACTGCACACATATCTCTGCAATGCGGAAGTCGCTAGAATGAACTAAATATTTCATTCTCATAATTGAACAAGGAAGAACAGGAGACATTATATTACGGCAAGAACGTTGGGGGCGACTATTCGAAGAAACTTCAAAGAATGATATTGTGATGTAAACGAACACTACTTGTACTACAAAGTCGTATTCCTAATAATCCAGATAATAATAAAAGTAATCACAACGAGAATAATGACAAAACTGAAATTGCCTGCACACACCATGCTGCAACTATAACTCTAAAGCCAAAGCCATAGCTATATCCAATCTCTTTGTACGACCGCAACTTCCTTACACCTGTTCCTGAGTCTACAGTACACATATGACTCCAAAAGACACCAATCACACAGGCCCAAGAAATCGTAAGAGCCGAGAAGGAGATGACGCCACAAAGCTTTTCCCTTGTAGGATTTTGCCGCTCTACAGTCAAGGAATCTCTTGAAATAAAGACGACAGAAAGTAAAGCGAAAAATATAGAGATGATGGAAAAAGCTGCACCCACCCTCATTGTCTCGCTCTCACGCGAGCATCTAAAATCTCGCAAAAAATATGAGGTTAAATCACACCATCTGGTGCCCCAGAGCGTATGGCATATAGCAGACCCAGTCGAGGGATGATTCCGAAACATTTCCAATGGGGTAGCTACAGTTACTAAAACGAGAGCTACAGTTTGCAAGAGAAAGCACATCGTTGCTAGCGGCCGCTTCAAAAACATTAAACCTCTTGTCATCTGCACTGTATAGTTAAAAGAGACTAGATAGAAAACGGTGACGAAAATAAAAATAACAAAGGGATAGAAAAAAGTCACTAGATTGCAATACCAAAAGTAATTGAAAAACCCACGTAAAAAGGGACAAAGTAAAAAAGCATAAATAATAAAAATAATAGTAAAGTCATAAATATATATATATATGCTTTGATTTTGAACGCACAGAGCTCCCATGACTTCCTCTTTTACAGTTCTTGTTTCCTGCTCCTTCTTTTTCTTATCTTTCTTTGCATCACATTTTTCTCACCGTACTTGCCTTTACTGGCTCTTATGATATTTCAGTTTGCGTCTTTAAAGGCATACCTATATTTTCCAACTATTAAAAACCTCTATCTGCAAAAGGGGGAGGGATGATGATGCAACCTTAACTCATTGATCGCAAAATCGCCGTACCAATTCCTCAATCTCCATACTAAGCTTCTTGCAGACAGACGCATCACGCGCCTCAGCGTACACGCGAACAATTGGCTCTGTTCCACTTGGCCGCACAAATGCCCGCGCGTTTTCGCCTGCCTGCGAGACTGCGACATCAATAGCCTCTTGCAATCCTCGCGGCGTCAGTGCGCGTCTTTCATCAGGCGTGTTTGTGATGACCCTTGGGTCCCGCACGGTGACTTTTGTCTGCAGAGATGGCAAATCCTTGTAGAGGCGGTGCCACGCAGTAAAGTCCATTCCGAGTGCAAGCAACGCTATCTCACACATGAGCATATCGGCAATAGCATCACCACAGACTTGCGAGAGAAGAAGTGGCAGAGCTGCCAGTGCGGCACGTGCTTTTGCATCCACTTGCATCGACGACGTGTTAGAGGGGGAATGTGTAGAAGGAAATTTGGACTGTATGATTTCCTTCTTAAACAAGACGGTGCCGTGACCATTTGCCTCGAAATACACTCCTACATCACGTTTGTGGGCGATGGGGTGCAAGTTTTTCACACCTGTGGCAGCAGAGTAGACATGGAATCCCAGTTCATGCTGCAAGTAGTGCGTTGAGGCACCATTGGCGTATGCCGTTTGCACCACACCAACATCCAATTCACGAAGCGCATGTGGTCCAATCCAATGACGCAATACAAGGGCAAAGAGAATAGCAATGCGATCTCCATCAAGCAAACGCCAGTTATTACCGTCCTCGTTGTAAAAGGCAACCACACGATCTGCGTCTCCGTCGAGTGAATAGAAATGCGCCTCGCCATTTGCTCGAGCCCATTGTATCATTGTTTCTGATGGGGACTGTGTTTTTTGGGTAAAGTCAGCCCCGCAGTTGAAATTCAGCGCATCCGCCTGAGACACATCCTCGTGAAGGAACACAAACTCGAAAAATGTTTCCAACGGGTGCGCGGAGGGTATGGACGTGGCTGTTGAAAGTGATGCGGGTGTTGGTACGGTGTTGGCAGAACGCGCGTACTGCAGAAGAGCATGAAGTCCTAGCGCCCCCACGCCATTCGAGGCGTCAACGACAATACGTTGTCGTTTCCGTGATGCGGTGTTTGGTGGCAATGGCTGTCCCACAGATTCCAACAGTAGCGCTGTAGCGTGAAGGATGTCATGGTAATACAACATTGGACCGAATTCAGTTGCGCCAGGCGACATTGTCTTTACCTTTCCCGGAGTATTCGCGCAGTACACCATGTAGTGTAGTTGTGGTGTGGGGATAATGCCGTGATCAGCAACGCTCACTTTCAACGCGCTGAGGGTTGATTGAACGGCGTGTAAAATATTGACTCCACTCGGACGTGTGTCACGCGCGATTTGCACGGCGCCATATGGGCACACGGACATCAATAGACTTTCCGTTGGCACCTCAATACGTTGCGTCGTTTTCCAATCAGACAGCACATGAAGTAGCGCTTCGGCAGAGGGAGAATTGGCCGCCGCTGTGCAAACAGCCTCCCACTGTACGCTAAGCATCCCGCCGTCCACATCTACAAGCTTGAGGCCGTTATCCACTGCAGGGTTGTGTGAGGCGGTGATCATGCAGCCAACGGCGCAACCCGAGGCGTCCGCAGGAGAGGCGCCGGCGCCGCGTTGATGCGCTGCCCACCAAACACGCAATGCTGCCACAAAACCCACACGCGCGGCAACGGGCGGGAGAAAAGTGCCCATTGTACGAAATCCGGCCGTTCCATAGGCGACAGGGGCTGTTTGGGGATCATGCAATAATGGATACCTTCCCACACAGTCTCGCACAGCCTGCTCAAAGTACGCAGGAAAAGACATCAAATAGGGGGAAGAAAATGTCACAAGCAACAAAAAGTAATAGCAATGTTTATAAAAGTGTGGCTCCTAGCGTTTGTGCTCAAAGAGAAAATATTATTTAATTATTCGTCTAACTTTTTCGCCTCCAGAGGATGTGAATGGCAATTCAAAATTCTCTTTTTCTTTTTTTGTATTTGTGTGTGTGTGTGTGTGTGTGTCTTTGATTCACCCGATAACTTTCACTTCCTTGCACGAAGTTACACGGTTTTTTTTTTGTTTGTTTGTTTGTGTCTGTGTCGATGTGGAAATGTGGAGGGTTCAAAATGGTAAGACACACACATGAAACGTAAAAAAAAAAAAAAAGAGACACAAAAATCAATAAAAAACAAAAACAAAGGAAAGAGAAAAGAAAGTATTCAAGTTACAAAATCAACAACAACAAAAAAAAAAAATACCGCAGCAACAACAACAACAAAAGCAAGGTATATACACAAAAAAAAGAACACCACTAGAAGAAAAAAAAATGCATTTAATCTTTTTTTTTTAAACCTCATTGTTTCATACACAACGCACTGCGACATCACTCTATTAATATTTGAAAAAAGAATTAAATTCGAAAAATGTCATAGACTCACACTTCGAAGAGAGAACAACCATGAATAAGAACGGTCAAGTTGGATGCCAAAAAGGAATCGAAGGCACACAACGTATCTTTCTTCACATCCATTAGGGATCGGAATGAGCTGCGAAATGTTCAAATTATTAACGGATATTACGCGAAAATGGGTGCATGTTTGCTTGACTGTATGTCTTTGGTACGTATGATATGCGGGAATAAGAATGTAGATCACGCATTTCTAAGAGCTTGCGGCGACGACGTTGTTGTTGCTATGTTGATCAGAATTTGAGGACTCCACCATGTCCCATCACTACGGAAACTCTGACAAACTATCAAATCCTTTCGGTAAAACGAGGCACACGAGAAAGTGAATTGGTGACGAAATAATCAAATTCAAAAGCACACGACGAAAAAAAAAAAAAAAGTACAACGAAAAAAGTCACACAGCAGGATATAACTTCATGTATATATATTTTTGCATATAAGCATATAAATAAATAAATAAATGTATATATATATATATATATATATATATATAATTTTATTTTATTTTTTCGGTTGCTTTTTTTACTCATCTTTCTCCATTAATTATCTTTTCTTTCCTGATTTTCATTTATTATCCGATGTGTATCCCCCGAAACATGAAAAAGCCGACCAGATACACCAAGCAAGACTTTGACTCATGTCCTTTTATTTTTGTTTCTTCGTTGTTTTCCTTTCCCTCTTTTTTTTCCCCTTTCTTTTCTCTCTCTCTTTCCCTCCAGAAGCACACAGAAACATGAACGCATAGGAAGAGTACGGATAGAGACGCACGGGTACCGAATTCCGCACGTAAAGTATAGGGAAGTGCGCTTCCCCGCGGATCAAACGGACAGATTCGCAAAAAACAAAAGAAAAAAAGGCAGTAGGAGCAATAATCCGAACGGAAAAGCACACACAGGAATATATATATATATATATATATATACATTAGCAAATTTAAATGCAAAGATGACACACGGACACGCACACGAAAAAAAAAAAAGAACCTTAGTCGAATCTAGCAAGTAAACGAGTCAAAGATCAACAACAACAACAAATAAGAATATGAAGCACAATGTGCCGCGCGTGTTTCATATTATGTTTATCTCCTCATTCCCATGTGCGTCATTGGTGGCGGACCCGGCGGCGGCGGCCCTCCGTTACTCACCAAAGCCATTGCCTGTCCCCCCGCGTTTGTCTGCGCGAATGGGGCGGGCACAATCTGCATCCCCCCGATCCGATTCTGATCCAACCTCGCGCAGAAGGTGCGCGGGTCGCTGATGAACTCCTGCGGACAGAGCGGGAGGGGGATGCAGACGTACACCTCCCCTTGCGGGGCCGCGCTTGTGGCCGGCAGCGGCGGCAGTCGCGCCCCCAACGCGATCGCCGGAAGACGCGTGGCGCTCTCCCGCCGCACCGACCGCCGCCGGGGGCCGCTCGACGACGACGACGTCCGCGACGAGCGCGAGGACGAGCGCGAGGAACGCGGCCGTCGACGGGGCGGCGCGTCGGTCGGGAACGGCGCCGTCCGCTGCTCCGCGCGGCTCGCGCTCATCGGCCCCCGGCTGACCGCCGCCTCGACGGTGAGGACGACGCCTTTGAGGATGTGCGGCTCGGGGCGGACGAGGGCGGCGGGGTGCGAGCGGAACACCGCCCACCCGTACCCCCGCGAGTGGCCGGAGGAGTCGCGCTTGAGGGTCATCTGGTCAAAGTCCCCGAAGCAGCGGAGGTAGCGCTCCACGTCCTGCTGCGTGATGTGCCGCTGGAGGCCGCCAATGAAGAAGCGGATGGGACGGTCGGGCGGGTGGATGGTGAGGGGGGAGGCGGTGGGGTCGGAGCTCTGCATGAGGGCGTAGCGCCGGAGAAGGGGCTCTCTTCGAGGCGGGGCGGGCGCGAGAATGGAGCGCGACGATGGATGGGGTGAATGGTGGTCCTCCCTCGTTCGCTTCTCTCGCTTTTTTGGTGTTTTGCTGTTTTGGATCTCTTTGTGGGTAAAAGGAGAAAAGGTTCTGTTTGGTTGGTTTTGGTTCTCGAAGGAAAAGTGTGATGGTAACGGACAGAGCGTCGCACAGAAAATCTAAAACGCCAATCACGAAAATGGAGAAGGAAACACTTTAACAAGAACGACAAAAAGGGAAAAAGAAAGAAATTTTCTGTTTCTTTCTCTCTTCTTTTCGTCTTCGTTCTTATCCGTCCTCGTTATCGTACAACGTGCGCGTAAAATGGAGAAGCTTCAAACTTGCAATAAATAATAAAAACAAAAATGATAAACAATAAAAAACAAGCAACCAGGAATAACACACAAGTGGATCAAAAAAGAGTAGGAATGATTATGTAGAAAAAAGTATTTTTTTTTTTAGTAAGTAGATAAAACAAGGTTAAGAGAAATAAAATAAGAAGACTTCTTTTTTTTTTTCGCTTTTTTTTTTTTTTGTTGTTGTTGTTGCTGTTTCAAGTAAAAAAATAAAAGGTCAAAAATCTCGTTCTCTATCGCTTTATATCTCTTTTTGCATTTTCTCTTTTTCCTTTTTGCGAACTATATCCGGAGCGTCTATTACGATCTTTTCTTCATAGTAAAAGAATTAAAAAGCACGAAATAACTGCACTGCGAACTTATATTGAGATGCAGGCGGCTTCTTTTGTTCCGTAACAAAAAAAAAAAAATTTCACTCACGAGGCTAACAATAAAAATAAACAACAAATGGCTCGTTCGTGATTGCACGTTTTATGTATACGTACACGCATGACCATATAACGAATAAAACAGAATAAACCAAAATAAAAAAAATACACGCAACAAAATTTAAAAGAACCAAAAGGAATACAAATACATACATTTATATATGTATATATATATGTATAGATATATGTATAGATAAAGAGACAAAGAGAGAGAGAGAAAGAGATATATTTGGGGGCAAAGTTTTATTGCTAGTCGGAGACCACGCCAATCACCGCCTCTGGAGTATATTTCTCAATAACACTTCTCTTGTGCACCAAGTCAAACTCCTCCGTTGCGTCCTTTCCGGCATACATGAGAATAGACTGCTTCCCTCCCGGGTGCTCCGGCAGAAACGCTGTCAGATCCAGCACCTGACCTCCAATAATGCACCAGCAATCATTCGGTTTATTGTGCTTCTGTACGTGCGCTCTCGTGAATGTACGCAGTGCCCCGCTTGGCGTCGCCTTCGTCTCCGCCTCCCGTTGAAGTGGTTTGGGTGCCGTGTTTGGTGCCGAAACAGACGTCCCCCGTTCCGGCGCCGATGGTATCGCCTGAAGGGGCGGCAGTTGTTCCAACGTGAGGTGGGAGTAGATGGTGTGGAGGCGGCGGCTCGAGTGGGGGCCGAGAAGAGAGGCGAGAAGATACCGCGCCGCCTCCGTTCCGGCGACACGACCAAAAACGACACAATCGAGCAGTGAATTCCCCCCGAGACGATTTCGTCCGTGAATGCCGCCCGCCGCCTCGCCCGCGCAGTACAGTCCGGCAATGGGGCGCTGCGAAGTGCGGTCCAACACCTCCGCCCGCGCATTGACGGCGACGCCGCCCATTGTGTAGTGCACCACCGGTGTAATGCACGCCGCGTAGAGGGGGGCGCGCACATCAAAGCTGTTGGCGTTGCGAAAAATGGTCTTTCCAAAAGACCCAGAGGGCGCCTTGATGGGGGACCCGTCCGCCTTGGCGACGCCTTGTCGTTGCCACAAGGACCACAAACCGCCGCGTGGTTGTCGTTTGCGTGCCTTTGACTGCTGCGCCACCGCCGCGTATTGCTGAAACGCATGTTGCAAGGCTTCCGGTTGGATGTGCATCTCCGACGCCAATTCGGATCCTGTTGGGTAGTAACGCATGAGTCCACGGCCCGTGTAGTGCTTGCAGTGCCATGGCATCTCCTTTGCACAGGTCTCACTTAGCACAAGTCGAAACGGCGGGGAGGCGTTTTCCAACATCGCACGACTCACCTCATCGCGGCGGCCGAGTTCATTCACGAAGCGTTTCCCTTTGGCGTCAATAATGAGCGCACCTGTTCCGCGTAGCGCCTCGGCGCAGAGGAACTTGACGTGATTGTCGGGATCCTTTGGGTCAACAAGACCCGTGGGGTGTACTTGAACGTGTTCCATATCCGTCAGCAACGCCCCAACCTGCTCGGCAACTTTAATACCATCTCCTGTGGCGTGTTCGGCGTTGGTGGTGGCGAACTTCAAGACATCCGGATTAAAACGGGCGATGAGCGAGTTGTTATTGTCAAAATCCGCGGCATACCCACCCGTTGCGATAATCACCGCCCCCCGCTCCAAGCGACGCTCCCCTTTCCTGTTTTCCACAACAACCCCTGTCACGGGTCCAGTCTCCGCTGGTTCACGAATAAGGCGCACCACACGCGTTTTGTTTACAATTTGTACATTCTGAGGATTCTCCTTTTCAAGACGTTCCAACTCCTCAATGAGGGCACATGTGATGGCCATACCAGGAAAGCGCTCTTTGCCACGATGCACGCGTGGTTTGCTGTGACCGCCTAAAAGGCCGAGTTGTGAGAGATCCACCTGAAAGCGCTGCGAAAGCCAATCCAAACTCGGCCCCGAGAGGCGCGCGAGCTCTTCGACGAGGGGCGAAACGGGACCACTTTCATCTCCACCATGAAAACTCTTATTGGTGTCGAAAATAAACTGCGACACACCATCGAGGACTTTGGCGTTTATTTGTGCCTGTGTGGGGGTGCCTGTGATACCGCTCGACGCTTTGGTGCTGTTACCACCCAAAAAGGCAGACTTGTCAATGAGTGTGACGGAGCCGCCATGCTCAAGCACGCTGTGCGCCGCGCAAAGGCCGGCCAATCCGCCACCAATCACAATCACACGATTTCCACCCAGAGATGAGGCGTCTAGAGCCATAATAAAGATAACACTAATTCCCTTTGATGTTTTTTTTTGTTTGTTTGCTTCTTTGTGTTCGTCAAACGGAAGAAACACTCTTGTGTATGTATATATATATATATATATATATATATATATTTGAATATTAATTCGATAAGCTATAATATACTCATGATAATCAAGGGAAAAAAAAGAAAAAAATGAAGGACAAACAAAAAGGAAATTCATGTATTTTGAAAAGAAGAGCAAAAATTTTAAAAAGTTTCACATGTATAAATAAAAATAAACAAATAAATATATTTATGTCAACAAAATAAAGATTTTCAATTTTTTTTTTTACTTTTTGTTGGTTTCTGGTGTCGATCACACAGATCGTCCGGAGCTCTAAAACTACGGTGAAGCAAAAATCAAAAAAAAAAAAAGAATTGACACAATAGCGGATTGCAAAGAACGGCTACATTCAGAGAAATCAGTTATTGAAATAAAACAATAAAAGGCAAAAAAAGGAATAAAAAAAAAAGAAAGGCATGGGTTCATTTTTTGCCTTTTCTTTTTTTCTTTTTTTCTCTTTACACTTGTATGAAAAGTCTATGGCTTGTAAAGCAAGTAGGTGCAACGTCAGAAAAACTATTATATTTTGACTTCTTCTGTTCCAGCTTACTATGCTAATGACATTGCATATAAAAAATAATAATAAAAAAGATAAATACGAGTAACTCAGTTGCGGGAAACTTTGTTGCATACACTCTACACACCCTCTTTTTTCTTTCTTGTTCTTCTTGGGAATTGTTATTACCATTCACTACTGTTATTGTTTTTGTTTTGTTGTCGTTCCTTTTCCTCTTTATGGACATGTAATCAAAGAGAAAATTTGTCTAAAACGTACAAAAAAAAAAACACAAAAAAAAATATAAATTTTTTTGAATGGGGCAATTGCAAAAACCTATGCAAAATACACATATTCGACTAAAGTTTTGTCTTTTTGAAAGAAACAAACAAACAGATGGAATATATTTTTATAGAAGGAAAATACATGCACACACAGACAAAAAAAAAATGTTATCAAACAAATACAAAAAAAAAAAAATGATGTATAACATCTTCGCGCCATTTTTTTTTTTTTGCGGAATCCTTAAAGATACCATTTTTTGGTTCAAACCATCCAAAAAGCAACAAGACACCATCATCAGTATATAAATATATATATATATATATATATATATATTAAAGATTTCGACGTTTCATTTCCTTTTCCTTTTCCTCCATCATCGCCAACGCAATAGCCCGAACCATTCTCACGTCCCTCTCCGAAAACATTGTCGCCGTGTTGCGCATCGGCTTTGTTGTCTTCTCCTCCACCAGTGAACGTTCCATCGGCGCCGCCTCCCGACTGCTCTCCTCCTCATTCTCATTCCCCAACGCGAACGCCCCTCCCGAGGTTTGCATGCGGTACCGCTCCAACGCCCGCGGGTGACACAAACGCTGTGCCCGTTGCGCCGACTCGAGGCGTTCCGCGCGTCCCGTTTCGGTGAGTCCGCGTTTGGCCGAATGCGTGTGTTCGTTCTCCGCCCGTTTCGTTACGGGCCGCGGTGCTTCAACGGGGTCGAGAGTTCCCATATGCGGTGAAGGCGGATACGCCCGATCCAACCCCGGCGAACGCGGGGAACGGGGGGAAATGTTTATGGAAGGATTTGTTTGGCGCGTCGTTTTGCGCCGTGTTTGGGGCGGGGCGACGTCCCAGCAGGAGGAAAAGCGCGTCGGTGGCGAATGAGACGCCAAACGCGATTCGTCCAAAGCGGCCGCGGAGGAGACGGAACGTTCATCGGGGACGAGCGAAAATGGGGCACACGCCGACGCATGCAATGACATGTGCAGAAAGGGAGAAAAGCGACGAGCCTAAAAGATGAAGTAAAAATACGTGTAAAACGGCCCAATCACAAAAAAAAAAGGAAGAAAAAACAAAAGGAGGAGCCTAATAATAATGAGAAAAAATAAAGAAAAATCAATACTCTTCACGAAATAAAATTTCCTTTTTCTTATTGTTTTTTTTTTCTTATTTCTCTATGTTTGTGTGTGTCTGCACTTTTAGTTACTACACTCGAAGGTTTGTGCTTTCACTTAAACTATTAACTCTCCCTTACTACTTCTTTAGTTTTCTGAAAGAAAGGGGAAAATAAAAAAGAGGTGAAAAAAAAAAAAAAGGATGAAGAGAAAAAAAAAAAAAACTTTTTTTACAAGTGAGAAAAATAAGCAAAGCTCGAATCAAAAGAAACAAAATATACATACACACGCAACAACAATAACAAAGAAGTGTCAAAATCAAACGGTCTCCACAAAAGCAAATCAATTTGAACACGGCGAACACTACAACGGCAACAATTACAATAATAGTACGAAATCAAAAATAAACCAACAGAACAACAACAATGTAGTAAGGAATCTCCATGTATTCCCTAGCGAAAGACATGAAAAAAAAGGAGAACTTTCAACAAAGGAGAAACAATATAATAATAAAAAGTATATAATATAATCAGCCTTCCATTTTTGCTCGTCAGAGCACATAAAAATACACGGCAGTCGATTCAAAGACATGCATACACACATAAGTAATAAAAATATATAATAAAAAAAAACGTAAGTATATATACTTATATCATTATTATTTTCTCTTTATTGCTGCTTTTGTATGTTGTTGTTGTTTTTCGCTTCCTTTTTTTTTTTCTATGTTGTCGTTTTCGTATCGCTATCATTCCCCTCTCGAACCAGAGCACCAAACACACTCTTTATTCGATCTATCGCGTCCATTTCTATTCGTGTACCCGTTAAAGCCACGGCATTTTCCTTTTCCGCATCGTCCGCATCATTCCTTGTGCGCTGCACGGACTCCTCCCCCGCATCGGACGCGCTTTCCCTCGCACTATTCGGCACCGCCGGCTTTTGTCCCTCCCGCGCACTCCACTCTTGCCCTTTGCGCATATTCACCACCTGTCGATGGCGAATGTCCTCTTTTCGGGGCTCAAAGAAGACCACTCCTGGCGGGTCCTGTGCGCGGTGGATGAGTTTCCCCTTTTCCTCCCCAAACTCGGGCCAACCCTTCACCTCCTCCTTCAACTCTATTTGACGTCGACGGGCGTACTCCAGCGCGCGCAGCTCACGCCCGTTGCTGCCGTAACTATGGCCGTTGCTATGAATACTGCTATTGACGTCGTTTGCGGCGTCGGGGCGGATGGCAAAGGCCCGATGTGCCGCCGCCGCCTCCCGCGCAGCGCGCATACGCTCATTCATCTCCTGTCGAATGCGTTGCAGTTCGGAGAGCTGCTCATGCCGGGCGAGGCTCTCCGCCATTTTCCACCCATCATCATGCTGCCAATCCCGCAACCGGCGATAAACGAGGAGGAGACCAATCGACAGCGCGAGGTATAACACAAAGCCACGCAACAAGAGGGTTCCCATCGGCATCGTCCACGCCCGACGCATTTGCGTGTGAAACGAAAAGGGATACTTCGAGGCGAAGGGATTCTCCCCATACGCCGTATTGCGCTGTTTGTAGTTGTAGTACCCATGCGATTGGGCGGCGCCTTGTCGAAAGAAGTCGTGTTGCGCGGAGGTGTCATAAAAGCCATGAGCCGAATTCCCCGCGCTGTGCGACGCGTGATTTCGCGCAGCGTAACGCAATCCATTGCCGGTGTGATAACTCCCCCCGCGATACGCATTACGCTGCACGCGGAATTGCTCCTTCTCCAGCGTCGACAACCCGCTCAGGCGGTCGTAGGCGACGGTAATGCGACTCATCGCGGCCGCATCGCCCCCCGCATCGGGGTGATTCTTCTTGACGAGATCGCGATATAACTTCTTTAACTGTTTCGGGTCACAATCCGCCTCGACGCCGAGGGTGGCACAGGCCTCAGTGATCTCCGTGTACGTGGGTGAACGGCCCCCAACGCGCGCGTGGCGACGAGAAAGGCAAAGGGGAGAGGAAAACATCGGGGATCGTCCCAAACCACACACCAAGGGGCGCCAAGCGGGGAAACTGTGGACTGCATAGGAAGAAGAGAGACGCGTGGAGTGTAAATGGAGGGTGAGGGGTGTACACAATCCATAGCGGACACCATTGGGGATGAGAGAAGGGCGTCGAGTTGCGATAATGCCACTGGAATATGAAAGTAAAGCAGAGAGAGAGTAAGGGTGCATAAATATCGTCGCAAAACGCAACAAAGCCCTTCAAAAGTCTCCTTGTTGCGACACGATTCCTTTACTAAGGGCCAAAAAAAAAAAAAAAACAGTTGCAGCATGTGTATACGATACATATATATATATATATATATAATGAAAAAAAAGTACAAGAAAAGAGAAAGAGTAATAATGCATAAAAGAAAAAAAAAATCATATGAAAACGTTTTAAATAAAATCAACATAAAGGAAAAAGAAGTTTGACCTCTTTTGTTGTTCCATCATTGCACTTTTGACACTTCCCAACACATTCTCCGCTCATATAGAAAGAAATGTACCTCAATCAACTTAATGTAATGAGGCATTTGAAGAGGGGAAAAAAAAAAAACAGAGAAAGAGGGATTAAAAAACAATTTTGTCCAGTGTAGACTATGTGGAACAGCAGACATCATTAACAGCACGACAACACCTCTCACTTTTAATTGCAACTGCAATTTGGAGATGTCGTAATCTACTTGGCACATGCAGTTTTTCTGTTTTGTTCTTGAATTGTACTTCACCATTTTGGTAAATTTTTCTTTCTTTTTTTTTGCTTTTTTGTCATTGCTATTATCTTTGCTTACAACGGAAAAAGGGCAAATAAATGGGGAGGGAGGGGAGGGAGGGCAAAGAGCAGAGCAGCAGTGAAGTATTGAATTTGAAGAAATAAATATATAAATTCTTAAATCATCTCGCTCTCTCTCTTTTTTTTTTAAACCAATATCAAACAGAAGAAAAACTCTATACACACACGACTTGACATCTCTCACTATACAATCACACCCATTTAGGCAGATATAAATAGGTAACAATGATGAGATGAAAAATAAAAATAAACAATCCACGGACTTCACATTTCCTCATCCCCTAATATAAATCTGCCCTTCTTTTTTGCTTTTTACTCATATGCTCATATATATATACAAACACAAAAGCTAGCAACGACAAAAAAAAATGAGTTTTTTTCTTTGTTTTATTAAGAGGAATACAAAATAATAATAAAAAGGTCCGTAATGGAGAAAAATGGCAAAGGCAAGATTCTCACAGAAAATTCTAAAAAAGGAAATAAAGAAAACAAAGCAAAATTGACAAAGAAAGAAAAAGACTGCGTACAAAAAAAAAAAAAGATGACTAAAAAAAAAAAACAGATAACAGACGCAAAAACATCACAAATCGAAGATTACCAAAAAAAAAACAGGGAGAAAAAATAAAAAATCAGCAGGAAAACACATAGAATATAAAAAAGCTACATATATACATATATATAGTCTTCTTTCATCGCTAAAATTCTTTTGATAATTTTATTTTTTTTGATGACGTCAACACATAAGGATTCTTTGTTGTTGTTGTTGTTGTTGATATTTTCATTTTTTTGTGTTGTTGTTGTTTATTTCTTGTTGCATGTGCATTTAGAATGCTTTGTAGTTATTGCTTCATGTCTTTCTCCTCGTGAGAAAAATGTTAACGAACAATAAACCGTACCAATGGGGGAAAAAAAAAACATATTGAACTAGATCGTATCAAAGAAAAAAGAAAAGAAAGTCTAAACAAAAACAGAGCGAAAAGCCCATAACAAACATTAAAATGAAAAAAAGAAACAGACGGGTCAAAAATCATAATACTAAAAAAGAAAAATTGAACAATAGTGAAAGAATAATAATAAAAAAGAATCTGGCAAAAACTAAAAGAAAAAAGATAAAGTTCTACCATGCGTAAAGTTAAACACAATTCAAATGGACACAATTTAAAGTTCCCGTCAAAATTTCACTTTGCTCTTTTTACCTCTCTTTAAACTTTAAAAAAGGAATGATCAAAACGCTTCTTTCTTTCTTTTTTTACACATATAAAAATATAGTGCTACTTTTATTGCTTCCCCTTTTAGTTTTCATTCGTCCATGAAATTAAGAGCACTTTATTTTATTTTTTTTCGAAGAAATAAAACAAACCGTTTCCATTGCCTTTTTTTTGCCTTCATTTTTTCATCTCTCTCTTTTTGCTTTCATATTGAACGGTTTCTTATCGGTGTTACAATTTTCATCCTTTTCCTTTTTTGCCCTTTCCTGCGCAATCAATACATACATTGTCCTCACGTTTTCTTCTCACTCTAAAATGATAACAAACGGAAAAGATACGCATAGTGGGAACACCAATAGTAAAAGTAATATAATAAACCAAAAACGGGGGGATCATATTTCACAACAGCTCTATTTATTTCGTCTTTTTCTTCCTTTACAAACACCAGAGCTTTCAAAAACAACCTCAAACAAAAGACAACACAAATGTAAATGAGCGTGCAGATTGTCGTAGTATCATTGCCTAACATAACAAAAACACACCGCATATCTTTCACGATTTACTCTTGAATATTTTTACTTTTTACGTTTTATATTTTTGCTTTCAGTTTAAATACACACATTAAACTGCGCACGCACAAACACTTCAATTTTGATGAGAGGAGCAAAGCAAATTGAGAAATACTACAATTATTTCATTCTCCCCTTGAATGTTTTCTTTTTTTCTTTGGTTTCGTCCCTTTTTTCTTCGTATTCTTCCTTATACTCTTAATGCTGACAATCATACACACACACACGCGCACATATATATATATATATATAAACTGAACCATTTTGGTTTGCCGTATTCAAACACTATTTTCATTCATTTTGTCGTACTCCTCTTCAAATCGGAGCTCATCCAGTGAGGCAATACCTTTGCTGTCGTATGTGCAGCGCCATACTGTTCGGTGTGGCACTTCAAGTCGAACACAACTTTCCGCTGAGGTGCTTCCAAAGTATGCGAGCAACCCGCGCAGCACTGCTTGGTGCGCCACAACCACTATTACCCGATCCGCATTCTCGAGCTCCATGATGACAGGTTCGAGGCGCATAACCAGATCTTGGTAGCTCTCACCCTCTGGGTAACGGAAAGTGTACTTATTCAATTTGCGAAATTGATCAATGAGGGGATACTTGTCTCGAACCTCAGCGTATGTGTAGTCCTCGCACACTCCAGCATGGATCTCATTTAGACTGCTCCACTGCAACACCTTGATGCCAAGTGAACACTCACAGTGCTCGACGGTTTGAATAGCACGACGTAATTGACTTGTCCATATCTCCACCACTCCATCTGCGCTTGTGGTGAAATCCATGCTGTTCGACTGAAAACTTTGATCCGGATCATGTCCCTGATTGTAGTGTGCCTTCAGTGAGGAGAGGAAGCTGAGCAGTTCGTATGCCCCTTTTCGGCCCTCCGCTGTTAACGGAGGGTTTCCACCTATGCGATCCTCCAAATTATACTCCGACTCTCCATGGCGGGTAAAATAGATGGGATGTTTTACTTTGAGCTGTGAGAGATTCATCATATAAGACACAATACGACTCGCAGTGTATCCCGTAATACCGTGCACCTCAATACGCATATGATCAAGTAGTTTAATATACTGCTTGACTTTCGAAGGTGCATTAACAAAGGTAGGACCATTATCTGCATGTCCTATACTTGCGCTTGCATCGAATTCATCTGTTATACCATTTTCATTACACATACTGCTCGTACTACTACATCCATCCACTGGCGTGAGTGTAGTGTACACACTGTGTAAGTATGAAACACGTCGCGCAAAATCCTCCGCAGCCTCCGTTGCGTTCACCCCTGGTGGGTATTCAGAAATGTCACGCACCTTAAACTTATTGAATCGTGCATTCACCTTGTCACCACGGATCACCTCCATAAAGAAGGTTTGGGAAGCGAGTGGGGAAAAGAACCTTTCCGCCTCATCACGAAGTTCCTCCGTGGGAAAGTCATCATTGAGAACGAGCACCTCACCACCCGTCTCAAAAAACGTCCGCGCGTCATTGGAGAAGAGCTCCAACACATGCCGATAGAGAGTTCGCTCCACACTAGACGGATTACTCACAAGCGCGCGAAACTGCTCCGCCTTGATGTACTCATTGCACTCCTCCGGTACGTTAGAGAAGGAGTAAGTCCCGGTCCGCTCCAATGAGGCGCGGCGACGACCGGACTCGAGGAGGAGTCTTCGCCAGGCCACCTGCACATTGAGCACCTTGGCGCGGCACCCGTGCCATCCGAGGAGTCGACATATCTTCTGCGCGAGAAATGTCTTTCCGCGGGCGGGGAGTCCAACCATGATGATGCACAGCGTGCGAACACCGTCTTGAGGGGCCCCCGCAAAGTATTCGGGTCCCTGACGTGAAATAGGGATGGTATACGCCGTGTCATTGGCAATACCGGAGGAGAGCGGGGCCGTTACACTTTCGTCCGCGTTGTCCCCCAACGCGTCGCTGCCGAGGCTGTCGGAGCAGCGGGAGCGCTCCATGTACAGCGCGGCGGAGTACTCCCGGGTGAGACTGGAAAGGTACACATGCGGGGCGTTGTGCAAAACCATGTCGGACTGACTGCGGCGATGGAGCTCCGGTGCCGCCGCCTGTTGCGCCTCGAGGAGTGAAAAGTTACTCGCCTTTTTGAACCTCCACGAATTCAGTGGACGCGGCTGGTCGGGAAGGGTCACGTGGTGATGTGTGTGATGCGCGCGCGAGGAGGTACGCGTCGGGGACGCACCACCCGCATTGGTGCCATGATTTGTGTTGCAGACAGCAGCATCGGGGGCTTTGTTCGCGCCTGGGTCCATAGTTAAAGTAATCGTATTGCCACTCTGCACGTCTGTGTTCTCGTGTTCCACTTTTGTCGTTGCAAAAACAGAAATAAGTAAATAAATAAAATGAAATTTACACAATTTCTTTGGTTTTTGCTTGCTTTGCACTTTTTTGTGGATGGATGAACGACGTGAAAAACGAATCAAAGTCAGGAAATATATATATATATTTAACGTTCAGATAATATAAATATATCCTGAAGTTGAAACTTATTTTTTTTTTTTTTTCCTTTGGTGTCCTTCGTTGCAGATCAACTGCGACACTTTGCAAGTGTACTCTCGTGTGTCTTATGGAAGTACTGAGAGCACGAGACGCGCACAATGATACAAACAATGTAAAGGATACGAAAACACACACAAAACAAAAAAGGTATGAATTCCTCTTTCTCTTCCGCTTTTTTATTTTGAGTGGTTTACTGTATGTGTACGCGAAAAATAAAAAAGGTGCTACCTTGATCTTCGTCCTTAGCCTTTATTTGCCACTACACGTACCTTTTCACAGAATACAGATTACAGTCAATGAGAGTATTTAATTCACTCTTTGAGGGCCTCACAATTCCACAAACGTCAATACGTAATAAACGTATGTATTGCTTTTTTGCGCGTGTGTGTGTACTTGTGTTGCCTTTGGTTGCTTTTCTTTAGCTTTTTTTTTTTGTTTGCGTTTCGTTTTTATCCTTATTTCTGGACAAACCTTCCTAACCCAGCGTGAATTGCTAAAAATACACAATCAACTTTTCTCTTTTTTTTTTTGAATAATGCAAACCCGTGATCCTATGTGTGGCTCGTAACTGCTATTAGTTCCCTAGATTTACGCCAAGAAACAAGGACACAAAAAAGATTTCTTTGCTTTTGTGGTATTCTCTTTATCAGCTAGATGCAATCTGCTAAACCCCAAAAAAAAAAAGAGAAAAACAAACGCAGTGATTTCGACACACACACACACACACACAACCTTTTCAAATAAAAAAAAAATAAGTAAATAGAAACGCAATTCCACATGTAAAACAACAACAACATAAAAAAAAAACATGTACATTTCATATATTCATGAAGAACAGCGAAGATCGGTACAGAGGAAAAAAAACACTAACTACGCACCACTTCACACTGTTTTCTTCACATCCACCATTCCAACCCACTCATTCTCCATACGCGTCCTTCTCACTTGTCGTCTTCGCCGTGTATGGGGTTCAGTGCGCTGTAATTCCTCTTCGCCAAAGCCCGTCGCACAATCACTACATAACCCATCGAAAGCACAGACAGCACGAGGAGGAGTAGAATCCCCAACACCATCGGCTGTCCAACGGCGGCGTCGACGATGGCCCGCTCCTTGGCGCGTTGTCTCATCCAAACAAACTGTTGCGCCGCGCTGTCCGCCCCGTTCGGCGCCGCAGAGGTCGCCCGAGAGGTGTTTTTCGGGTCATCGTATCGACTCCCATCGAGTCCGGCGAATCCGCTATTCCTTTGATACTCCTCAAAGACGCGCTCCATCGCGGCACGTTGGGTCCACCCGTTTGATCCAAAGAACTGCCACCGCATCGCTCCCCCCCGGCGGGTGTTGAAGGCGGCGGTTTGGGACGCCGACTCGTTTTTCGCGTTTGGACGGCGTCGTTTCTGTCCCGCATACACCCGTTGCGCGCGCGGGTGATTTGTTTCCGTCGAAACATTCGACAAGACGCGCCGCCGTTCCGCCGCGGAGTGTTGACGCAACAGTTTGTACGCCTCCAACGCGTGGCGCATCGTGTCCGGCGCGGCGGAGGCGGAGGAGGGCGTCACATCCGGATGGTTTGTCTTCGCGAATTGCTGAAAACGAAGTTTAATCTCCGCGTCGGAGGCGTCATCGGGGAGGGAGAGTGTCCGCAACGCCGAGCGAAGGGCGTCGCCGGATGCGACGCGCGAAGAGGAAAGCCGCACGCAATAGGCGGAGGAGAGGAAAGGGAAGCGACGCACAGAGGGGCGGCGGAAAAGAGCGTTGGAGGCGTTCGCCATCTGTTGGTGCCTCAAATGAACAGTTTAAAGAGAGAGAGAGAGAGAGAGGTGTGAAAAAGAAAATTCCATATAGTAGTATTATGTAGAAGAAAAACAAAAGATAGTAACAACAATGGTACCAACAAGAAGGAAAAAAGTATAATAAATAGACTTTAAAGTAGAATAATAATAATAATAAAAACAGAAAGAAAAAAAAAGAAAACAGCAAAAACATAAGGTACAACTTTCTTATGCTTTTCATGAAAGATTCAGAAAGTTTGGGCGCGACCCTGATTGTCCATTTAGTTTTGTTCTTTTGTTAACATGTACAATATACACAAAAAGAAACACGCATTTTTTAGACAAAAAGGAAATCCGAAAGACACAAGTCATCATTTTTTACAAAGTCAATTACTTTTTTTTTTTGTGTGTGTACATAATAAATCCCATCTTTGTTTGTTCGTCTGCTTCTTTTTTAATACAACAACAGCAGAACAACACTGTAATAGGGAGAGAAGATAAAAACTCGGAAACGAAAAAAAAAAAAAACAATATTGGGATCAAATTCACAACGTTATATATATATATATATATAAACACGATATACATCACTTTTGTAAAAAACAAAAAAAACTAAAATATGCATTGACTGAAAGATATAGCTATTTCATCATTTCTACATCCTAAAGCCCAAATATGTAAACCAGAAAACTGAAAAAAAAAACAAAAAAAAACGCAATATATTAAACAAAAAGAAGAGAACAAAAAAAAGGAAGAAAAAATAATTTTTTTTCCTGATACAATTAGATTTGTCAAATCCTTCTTTGTGGTTGTTGTTCTTTGCTTTTTTCCAAGCGTTTAATTGATTAAAGTCATACAGCAAGAGTATCGAAACGCAACACATTACAGCAGCATTTCCCATTATTGAGAATATATATATATATATGTGTGTGTGCAATTCCTTCATTTCTCCTTTTTACATTACCCCATCTCGCATCACCAATGAGATTGGTTCCACCTCAATCCACTCTGGAATGTCGTCCTCCGCCGTGTCACTAGTGGTCACGAGGCGACAGAGCCCATCCAACTCTCGTGGTCTTTGGAAGCTCACCAATGTAAAGTGACGCAGATGATAGAAAAAGTGTATGGTTCGTTTTTGAATGACAGGCTGTGTTGTATCCCGCTGTCGCGCCAAACGCTGAAATGCCGCTTTTGTAATTCGCCGCATTGTCGCCGAACGTGTGGAGGTGAAACCAGACCCACTGTTTCGCTTTGTTTCGCTTTCCATTGTCTGCTCCTCCATTGTGGCATCTACGCCGCTCCTGTGCCTCTTGTACTCCACGCGTCGAAAGTACATGGGTTGCGTTCCATTCGGACGCACACGTCGGAGAATCTTTTCCGACCCATACACCTGTTTCGTTGGACGCAGCGTGATGATGACGATATCCACCACCACCGCGTTGGATGGAATATGATCGCTCTCCACACTGCTGATGAAGAAGTGTCGGTGCAGATTACTCCGCTCGAGGCGTGTCCCAACGCTTAGGCGCGGGGCCTCCGCCTCCGCGAGGAGTACCGTTTGGAGACCCCCTTCCACACTCCCCTTCTGCGCCGCTCGGGTTGGGGAGGGAGCGGGGCGTTGGGGTTGCACCGCCTTGAGGGACACCCCGCCATGCACCACACGTGCCCCGGTGGCGAGGAAGGCCATTTGTCGCACATCCGTTGCCATCGACTCGCGTCCCGCCTTTCCCCCTCCGCCTCCGCTCCTTTTGGTGTCCCCGTTGAGCGGCAGAGTGGCGGTGGAGGGCGGGGGGGCCACACTTGTCGGGGGAGAGGAGGAGGCGGAGAGCGCCGCGGTCGGGGTCGGCTCCTCGTCGCCCATGGAGATGCCCAACACGCACCCAATGAAGTGCACCACGCGCTGCAACTTACGCTCAAAGCTCGTCTGCACATTGTCGATCACGCAGAGGAGAAAGTGTCCGCGCCACGCGTTGCGTGTGTTGGCGTCGCATCGTCGGGCGTCCTCGAGGCCCTCGGAGCGGGCGGCGTTGTTGGCGAGAGTGTAGTGCGCCTCGGCCCCAATCGCGGCGGTCATGAGGTGCACCACCGCATCATACCGCGCATCGCTCAGCTCCTCATTGGTGTAACCGGTGAGCTGAAGAATGGCGTCCCACTCCTCCGGCGTGCAGTACGCGCTGCCGTCCATCGTGCCGCGGTCGTACAGGATGAGGGAGGGGCGCGATTGCATGGAGGCCAACTCATAAAACGCATCCTCTAGCATCATCGTCACCTGGAGTATGACGCGCTGTAAGGTGATGCGCTCCTCGACGGTGTCAAAGACGAGATTCACACCGCCGCCGAAGAGAAGCGTCGCCACCTCCGGCACACAGAGGACGTTAAAGTCCCGCCTCTCAAACTCGCGGCGGAGGTGCGCCATGCATGTGGTCTTCCCACTGCACGGACCACCGGTAATGACGACGCGGTAAATGGGGTTATCCGGAAGGCTCGGAAGGGAACCGCCCAGCGGGGACACACACCTCCCATCCCCACCGTCCTCGTTTTCCTCGTTTTCCTCGCCGCTTTGGCCGTTGCGCGCGGGTCGGGGCTGGCGCGACCCGCCGGCGTGGAGGAGGTGTTGAATGGACTCCCGCCGAACGGACCCTTTGCGAGGAAGACGCGAAATGATAGCCCCACTGCTTGTGTGATAGAAGCGACGATGGGAAAAGGTTCCGGCGTCGATTGGAGTCCCCGTCCGCGGTGGAGGCGCACCAAAGCTCCCATTCGCCTCCTCATCACTGGAGAGGAGTCCGTGCAGGGTGGAGACATCGTCCTCGCTCTCCTTCCGCGTGTCCATCTCCGGCATGGTTGGGCTAATGTGGTTTGCCTCATTGGACCCCATCACGGGGATCGTCTCGTCCCCAATGGTTCCCCCATCGCTTGGGCGATTCGCGGGTTGGGCATCGATCCATTGGGGACGCGGCAACTGCAGCGTTACGTCGCAACTCAGGGCGGAGACGTCCACGGCCTCCTGCGGCCCTTCCGCTCCCGCTAAGAAGGTGAGGTCCCCGCACTCCGCCACCGCCGTGTCGGCGAAGGTGTCCAGTAGTTGATGAATGACACTTTGCCGTGATGGGCGGCGGCGGTCGGTGGGAAAAAGGGACATACATCGATCAAAGTGAAACGACGCGCTCTTACGTCGATGAGAGGGAGAAGTTCGGTGGGCGAAGGCATACATTCCAATCGCACCAGCCACACCACCAACCAACAGAGAGGCGGCAATAATGGGGACAGAGGAGCCGCCAGAGAAAAGCGTTTCGTTCACTTTAGACATATCACTCCGTCCGTTTTACTTTTTTGTTTGTTGTTGTTGTTGCTTAAATGCTCTCTTAGGTGGGTATGGGCGGGTGAACTTTTTTCTTTGATCTTCAAGATTGTTTTCCGTGTGGAGTACTTTCTACACTCTATTGCAGGAAAATCAATTTTTTCCTTTCCCCTTTTCTCTCTTGGAAAAGCATATGTAAAGACACGAAAACGATAAAGAAAGGAAGTGAAAAAGTAAGAAAAATGATGTCTTTACTTGTAATATATATATATATATATATATTTGCGCATAACAGGAGGCCAAAAAATAAGAATTACTATTATAAATGACCATAAAATCTTGTCGTAATTACATAATAATGTAATAACATACATTTTTTTTTTCGTTTGTTTGTTGTCTACACTAAAAATGACTCAAGAAAGATATATAAATATATATATATAAGTTAGTGGTGGCGATTTTCTTTTTTATATAATTTTTTCTTCTTGTTTGTGAGAGTATGACGCTACTTGATATTACTTTTTTTTCCCTCTTTCTTTTGATTCTTCACTTCTCTTTTGCTCCGTCTCATTGGTATTGTGTAAATGCGTAGTTTATTCATAGCAATTCCTTCTTCTTCTTTGTTTGTTTCAATTACCCCTTTCTCTGTAAGTGATGGGCTTCTCTAAATAACTCAAGGCTCTTTATTTTACCTCTGCTTTGTTTTGTTTTTGTTTTCCTTTCTGTGAGTGTTGTTCGAACTCATTGCCTCATTTCCCTCTTTATCAATACATCCATAAACAAACATATATATATATATATATATATATATGTTTATATTCGGCACATTCTGAAACACTGTCAAAATAGATAGAATCTTTGATAAAGTCCAAGATTGTAAAGATATGAGTCACCAAACGAACCTAAACAAAAGAAAAAGGAACAAATATCAGCTAAAAATACATGCTGTGTATATTCGCAATACACAACAGTAGCAATATGAAAAACAAACGAGTAAAACAGACGTGAGAAGAATAGATAAATATCAAAAACCAAAACGCTAAACAATAAAAACCACCACGCCTCCTGCAATTGATCAAGAAATATGTCAAGCGACTCAACCAAACAAGCAAACAAAAAAACAAAAACCGACACACATACACGCATAAACAAATAAATAAGTATGGAATAAAACGAAGGAAAAGAAAAACAAAAACCTCTTTTTTTTTTTCTTGCGTTGTAAATAAGTACAGTAAAAAAACACATATCTTTTTCTTTTTTTTCTCCTTTGAATCACTCTTACTTCAACATGCGCACTTGATCAACGTAGAAAACAAAAAAAAAAAAGAGAAATAGAAACCATCCCCTTTTTTTGTTTGTTTGTTTCCTTCTTCTTCACCTTTTTTTTTTTTCTTTCTTGGAGAGGACATCATTTGATGCGAAAACCAGATAATAACAATAACAATAATAAACGTCAAAGAGGTACAAAGAAATATTAGTAGAATGAAAAATCAACACACACACACACACACACACACTAAGAAGCGCACAAAAAACACAAAAAAAATAAGTGAACATAAATACGCAAGAAACCAAAAAGAAAAGGTCCGACATGTCATGACAAAGAAAAAAAAAGAACAAAAAACAACAACAGTAAGAAGAACAACAGCAATCAAAAAAAGAAAACAGAATAGAATAAAACTCAATTTGACCAAATAAATAACAAGAAAAGGAAACTAAATCTCCGTACTGAAGTACAACCTTCTTTATTCTCCGGATTTCATTCATTTTTCGTTTACAGCAGTGCGATGTTAGTCTGTTTTTGCTTTTACACAAAAACAAAATCAAACATGCATATATATATATATATATATATATATATATATATATATATATATATATATATATCAAATACAAAAAAAAGGTTTTTTCTCATTTGGAAACAGTAATTCCTTTTTTTTTTTCGCTTCACATCTGTCATGGGAGGAGTATTCCCTTCATACAGTTTTCTCGCTGAAGTTTTACTTCACAAACACATTAAAAACTGAGTTTGCAAAACTCTCTATTTTCTACTTTTTTCCCCCTTTTTTTACCTTCGCCAAAAATTATTCGACATTACTTTTCGGTTCACTTTCATTCACCAAAGAGCAAAAAAAAAAAAGAAGAAACGAAACATTCACATGATGCGACGGGCACTAAAATCACACACACGAGCAAACTTACATTGAATGGGGAAAAAGAAAAAAATCTCTCTGCAAATATATGTATATATATATATACATATATATATATTGGTAAAAAATAAATAAATAAATAAGGCTACAAAAGTATTTTTTTTTTTTGAATACCTCGTAGTTTTCTGCTGCTCATTTTCTTGCTATTGTTACCATGTCGAATTTTTCTCTCCCTTTCTTTCTCTTCGGTTCCGAATCGCATGCATCTAATATAACCTCATTTTTTTAATTCTCTTTTAATTCGTTTTTAATTGGTTTTCCTTTTCATGTTCTGTTGTTTTCAGATAGTTCAAAAAAGTTTTTCCGCTTTTCTTTTTTTTTGTTTTCATTCTTATTGTCCACTGACTTAATATAAATACGAACACACAAGCAGAGAGAGAGAGAGAGAGTGAGCGAAGAGAACGGTATATAAAAAATATATATGTGTATGTGTATCAACTTTTTAGCGAAAACGCAAAGCCTCAAGCATAAAAACTATTTTTCTTTCATTTTTTTAAACAATTTTGGCTAGTGGTTTGATTGTCTTCGCCCAAAAAGACCTATTCGTCTCATTCATCTTTTAAATCATCCTTCCCCATCCTACTTTCCATCCTCCTACTCCATCACAGACGCAGAGCCGACAGCAACCGCATTATCTCATCTTTTCTCTCTTCACTTTCGCTCCCTGTTGGGAAATACGAATGAAGAAGGGGGGGGGAGGAGGGTGTGGTGGAAAGGGAGAATGGACACTTCACAAACGCACGTTTTGTTCCATTGTTGTTGTTGTTGTTTTTTCTTTTTTACTTTTCCTCCCCTTTTCTTCCCCCCCCTCCCTGTCAAACCCCTTTGCACTTTTCTAGCCATGGGTTTCGCAGCACCTCCTCCGCCGTGGGCCGTTGTGTGGGGTTGAGGTGGAGCAGTGACTGCAGCAGTGCGCGCGCGCCTTGCGGGACAAATGACGGAATGCTATACTCCCCCGCGGCGATGCGTCTGTACATTTCATGCAACGCGCGCACCGACACCGCGGCCGTCTCCGCCCCGTTCCCCGCGCTGCCTGTGGGGTCGAACGGGAGCTGCGCGGTGAGCATGAAGTACAGCACCACCCCGCAGCTCCACATGTCCGCCGGGTACCCGTTAAACGTCCGGCACGCGGCCTGCGCGGCGTTTGGGGGGCGCAGCACCTCCGGCGCGACGTACCCCGGCGTGCCGGCGGCGGACTCGATGAGCGCCTCCCGCCGCTGGGGGACGCCGCAGTGCGGGCACGTCGTCACGAGGTGGTTGAGGGCGACCGCCGGGGCGTCGGGGGCGGGGGCCGCTTGGCTGTGCACGAAGATGGTCGGGGACGGACTCGGCGACACGTTGATGGTCTGCCCGCAGTGCCGGCAGCGCGCGTAGAGGGCGGGGATCGGGGCCTCCCCGCGGCGCGCCTCATCCGCGAGGACGGAGAGGCCAAAGTCGCCCACACGCACGCACGAGCCGTCGGAGGAGAGGAGAATGTTCTCCGCCTTGAGGTCGCGGTGCACGATGGAGTGCGCGTGGAGGAAGAGAACGCCTTGCATGATTTGGTGAAAGTAACTCTGCGCCACGGACTCGCGGAGGGGGCCGCCTTTGCGCACGAGATCCGCGAGGGATCCGCCAGCCGCCAACTCCATCACTAAATACACCGAACGAGAGGTCTGTAGGACTTCTATCAGTTTGATGACATGCTTCGAGCACCTCTCTAAATACGCATCCCGCAGCGGATGGGGTCTCTTTTCGCTACCAAGACTTGACCCCAAAAGGCCTTTCTCATCCACACCCCCAACCTCGGCGGAGATGCGCTTCATGGTGTAGATTTCGCGCCGCACCCGCTCACGCAGCGTGATGTCCTCCTCCATCATTTTCTTCTCAAAGGACTTCACGGCGCAACTGACACCCGTGTCCACATGCACGCCAAGATACACACTGCTCGATGCTGTACTATCAATTTTATAGCTAAGGCGGTAACTTCCTACTTTTGGCATAATTATTCTGGTTTAGTTGTTGTTATTGTTCCTGTCGTGTGCGTGTGTGTGTGTGTGGGTGGGTGCGGTTTTAACCTTCTATTTTTGATATCACCTATTTACCTCTGTCTACTTTCTGTTTCTTTCCTCCTCTCGTTTTGTTGCTTGATTGGCCTTTATCTTTTTCTTTACTACGTCCTTCCTTGGGTTTTTTTTGTTTGTTTGTTACCTCTCTTTTTATCTTTGCTGCTTTCCTTCTCTGTTTGCTCAGACCTCTCTCAATCGTGCTAAATCTGTTACCACGACGAATAGAAAGACAGAAAAGTAAATTGCACAAATAATAATAATAATAAAAGGTATTAATCTATTTATTCCTCTTTTCGTTTTGCTGAAAACACTCCCTACGGTGGTACGATTCCGAGCCAACAAGGAAAATATATTTTTATATATTTTTAAGAGGCAATGCCTTGATACTTCTTTCTGGCCCCTTCTTTTTTTTTTTGTTCTTTGAGCAATTGAATATGTGTATGTGTGTTCTAGCTACACGGATGAAGAGGCGTAGGAGCCTCCCTATCTGGTTACTGGACAATATTCCTAGTGTTTCTTTTTGTTTGGTGGTTTTTCGGTCGGTTTTAATAGGATAGGAGACAAAAAAAAAGGGGGGGGAACAAAAAAGAGAACAAAAAGGAAGCATTACAGTCATAAGAAAAAAAAAAAAGATTTTTTTGTAGTAACAATGGCATGTTTCCAGTTTTTACATTCTTTTTTTTTTTTTTTTTTTACGAGAGAATGTAAAAGCGCATCTAAAAAAAAAAAATAGAGTTTAAAATGTAATATGTCAATTGGCTTCTTTTATACTTTACTTGAAAATCGCTTCGCTTTTTTACTCTCATTGAGAAATAGTTCAAATGCAGAGAAAGCGCACAAGTAATAACAATAATAATAAAGAATTAAATAGAGACAGTCATCACAAAAGTCAATGTCATTCAGAAAAATGAAAAAAGAATCTTGGTCGATACAGCATACACTCCAAATACGCACACAACTAAAAAAAAAAAAATAAGTAAATAAATAAACAGAGAAAACACAAGAACAACAAATAAAACCACCATCAATGATACTACAATCTTCAAAAGCAAACAACAAAAACAACAAACAACAACAAAAAAAAAAACACCACCTTCAGAGCGAGATCGTATCACGCTTTCTCTCTCTGCAGCGCCTCGGCATCCCATTCCCGTTCCTCCTCCCCGTGTTCCGTGTTTAGCGCAATGGAGAGCGCGGCGTCACGTGTGGCGTTCACTTCCCTTGACGTGGCGATGTGCCACGGCGCGCGCCTTTCCCTCCCCCCCTCCCCCCCACGCACCTTCAACACGGCGGCGGCGATTTCCTGAAGGAACTGCTCGACCAGCCGCCGCTCCCCCTCCACCGCCACGCGCACCCCGGCCAGTTGCCGCTCGTACTGCAGGCGAAGGCCCAACTCCTGCGCGCGCCGCCGCAGTCCGCTCGAGCCCACGCGCCGCGCGTCCCTCCCATCGGGGCCGAACGCGACGTCCTGCATGGCGCAAAGGGCGCCGGGGGGAAGGGCCAAGACGCGGCGCACCGAATCCCATTCGCCCGTCGACGCGGAACGGCCCCCGCCGCGCGTCGGGGCGTCGCCACACACCCGTCGCGCACAGCGCCGCTCCCATCGGTGCCGATGGAGTGTGGAAACGCCCTCCACCACTTCCGCGGCGCGCCCCGAGCGGAGGCGATGGATCTCCGCCGCCTGCGCCGCGTACGTCGCCTCCGCCGCGCGCATGAAGTCGGCGCGCCGCTGCTGGTCCCACGCCCGGCGCTGCGCCTCGCGCACCTTCACGCGCAGCGCGTCGCACACCGCGTCCTCCGACGTCTCCGCCCTCCGCCCGTCCCGGCGGCGCTCCTCCGCGAGGACGGCGGCGTACAGCGCGCGGAGGGCGGCGGACAGCGCGGACTGCTCCAACCGGCCGGCGGCGTTGCGCTCCTCCAGCCGCCGCACCTCCCGCAGCAGCGCGTCGGGGGGGGCGGAGGGGGCGGAAGGCGGCGTCTCGTCAAACAACGCGCTAAGCGCCGCGTCCGTGTCGGAGACGAGGCGGCGCAGCGCGTCCACGTCGCGCGTCATGTCCCGCGCCGCGTCGGGGCGCAAAGGGGTCGCCACGTCTCCGGCGGAGGGGCCGCGCAGGACGAGCGCCGGATGGCGCATAAAGGCGGCGAGGCTCGGGGAGACATCCGCGGAGCGCGCCGATGGGGGGAAAGGGGGAGAAAGCACAACAGGTAACACGCCTTTGGGCCCCAAAGGAGGCGAAAGATCACTCATGGCCCAAACACCCGAAAGGGGGGATATTCAAAAAAATAAAAAAGGAGTGATAAATGTATATATATATATATATATATATATATATGTGTGTGTATTTATTGGTTTCGTTGCTTCTAATGGTTTGCTTTTTTTTTTGTTGTTTTCTTGTCGGGAGTGAAGTAATACACAAAAACAAAAAACAAAATTACAGAGAAAAAAAGGATGTGAAAATTACACAACTTGTAAAAAAAAAGAAAAAATTGTGAAAGCAAAAACGTGTTCATTCTGACATAAATAATAATAATAAAAGGAATAAGATATGAACAAAAAAAAAAAACGGTGTTAACAAATATAATAACACATAATAACAAATAGAAAAATGGTATCCTAACTTGTTGTATTCCACAACTTGGACTATGGTTTTCTCTCTCGCTCTCTCTCGTTCTGCTTCTTCTTCCATTGGTTACACGCTCTCCTCCTCCTCCCGCCATCTCGTCTTAAAGGGGGAACAGTAAAATATATACATATATATATATATATATATATACTCTTTGACGGCATTTATCTCAGAAAAATATTAAACTGTCTGTTCTTTCTTCCTCAACCTTAAACTATTTTCCTTCGATTATTTTGGTGCTCATTAACGGCAGTTTTTTTTTTTGCTTTTTTTCTTTTTTTCTTCTGTTGCTGCTTTTGTTGTTTAGTTTGCCGTTTTTTTAAACACATACTTTTTGTTTTGTTTTCCTTTTTGCTGTCCTTGTTGTTCCACTTCCTTTGAGGTTTCCCCCTCCTAGTGAAACCGTGTGCCGCAGTAGCAGTGTTCCTTTGTACACGGCGGCCGTTTTTTGTGTCGGTGTTGTCCCTTCCCGCACTCCGCGTGAGGGGAGTCGTTTGTGGCGTGTAAATCGGCGTTTGGGTTATTCCCACCGCTTTTCCCCCCGTCACTCCCCGCACTACTGTCCTCACTACTGCTCTCGTCACTGCTACTCTCGCCGAAGAGTTTCTTTCGGTGAAAGATGCAGCAACTCTTACTCACGTGTTGGTTTTGGTGCTCCTGCACTGTGCCATCCCATGAGACGTGACGTGTTTGGCGCCAATGTGCATTTGGGGGACGTAAGTGAAGGGTAACGACACGTCGGGGGGCGTATTCCTCCTGCGTCAGACGAGAGGACGGCGCCGCACGCTCCGTCTCACGGGGTCCGGAAGACATATACTCCAATTGGGTTTGGGTTTGGATGGAAGTTTCACTTTTTATGGGTGTCTCTTGTTTGTATGTTGTCTACAGACGTGATAGGGTAAAGTGTAAATGAAGTTCGTAAGAGAAATGGATTCGCTTTATAATATCTTTGCATATATATATATATATATATATGTATAAGATATCTTGTTTGGTTTTCTTTTTGTTCCTTTCCTACTTTGTGGTGTGGTTTTTTTTTTTTTATTAACACCTATCACACATGCAAAGAACACAAAAGAGAGAGAGAGAGAGATAGAAAACAGAATTGCAACTAACAAAATGAAACTTTGCAGATTTCCAGAAACCACAAAAAAAAAAAATATATATATATATATATACAATAAGTGATAATAAATAAATTGATCATAAAAAGAAGTGAACCAAATTGAAAAAAAAAACTGGAGTAGATTCGTTGCATGCCCATATGATTATATAATAAATGAAAAGAAATAATATTGAAAAAAAAGAGTGGTCTCATATCACAAAAACTATCGCATAGCGAGTGTATAAAGTTTCATTAATGTGAAGAACCACAGAATTGTATTCTATTTGTATTAATTTTACTTTTTTCCATTTCCTCACTCCCTTTTTTCTTTCATATGTCTTCTCAAAATTGTTCACGTTAATTCTAAGCGAATGAAAAAAAAAAGTAAAAAAATGAGAATAAAAAAAGTAAATCAATCGATTTGCATAGCTTATTAAGCTATGAATAAATAAGTATATATATATATATATATATATACATATATATCTTTTATAAGCAAAAAAAAATAAAAACAAAAATGTATATACAGAAAATGTATATATCTAATATATGTGTACGTATGTATATATATATATATATATATATATATATATGCTGGTGTTCTTATGACCTTGTACCTTCTCTTTTTTATTCGTAGTGCTCCTTTTCCATGAACCATGTACGAATAATCAATGAGATTGTCTCTAATGGCATCGTAAGGCGACAACGAGCAATAAAATAGAAGGAAAAATAAAGTGGTCAAAAAAGAGCAAACATAAAAATAAAAAATAAAGAAATACGAGGTACACACCAGTATATAATTCATACACCTGTATAACTCTCTATATAAGAAAACAAAGATATATATATATATATATATTCTTTTTCTTTCGCTTGTATTTTGTTGAATTTTCAAAAGAAAATAAAAAAATTAAAGATTTCATTAATTCTCGAAATACCGTGAATAAACAATTTTTCCTTTAAAATGTTCGTTTGAGGTGAAAGGACTGCCAACCTCCATTTTTCGGAAAAATTGTTTATTCACGGTATTTCGAGAATTAATGAAATTACAGATATGAGTGAGAAGAGCGGAAAATCAACAAAAAACACACATATAAGACATATAAAAAAAAAGGAAAAAAAACGGCCATTGGGTAAAATAAGACTCGATCGCTAAAAATATATATTTGTGTATATATATATATCTTTTCTGCTCTTTGTTTTCCCGCCGCGTACGGAGTTCCTTTTTCTGGTGGAGGTTACGCAACACAAAAACCAAAAGACAAAAAGAAAGAGAAAATATATTCTCAATACACTCCAAATCACACACACGTAGATCAACAAAGAAAATCAAAAAGATTGTATTCGACAAACAAACAAACAAACAAAAGAAAAATAAAAATATATAAATAGTAAAGAATCAGCGAATAAATATATAAATCATCCTTCTTTTAAAATTATTTCTTGACGCAAATGCGACATTGCGATTATACCATTTTTCGGGGGGTTTCCTCTTTTGTTTTTATATAAATAATTTAAAGGAAATGATTTGTTGATGCGAGAAACTTTCTGCGAAAAAAAAAAAGAAGTTTTGTGTCACTTTGCACACATTCATGTGCATTTACTCGTACACACGCGCAACAAAAAAAAATCATATCATTAAAAAAAGAGAATTATATATATATCAAAAAAAATTATATAAATGAAAAGAAAAAATATATATTTATATATAAAAAGAGAAACAGTTTATAATAAGAGAAGAACAAAAGGCAAAAAAAAGGCGTCTTTGCGAGGATTATTACAAATTCTACACACTCAAGACGAGAGAACCACAAACGTTGGAGGAAAATTATAAAGAAGTAAACATACAATAGTGGTCTTTACTCAAGTCATATTAAAGAAAAAAAAAAAAAATCGAACGCAAACAAAAAAAAGTCTCGAACTCTTTTTGGGGGGTCGCAAGATAAAAAAAAAAAAAAAGCATAAGACGCAAGGGAGAAATAAAATGGGGTATGAAAGGTTCTTGTAAACGTATTCAAAAAAAAAAAATTTTTTTTCTTTTGTATAATAAGAATATAAAAAAAAAAATTAACAAAAAAGATAAAAGTACCATTTACACCACATGTATATATATATATGTATCATACGTATATATGGTCTTATGAAAGTATAATTGCCAATTTTCGGATTAAAAAATAAGTAAATAATAATAATAAAGCACAAAAACTTTGCTCAACGCTTTCGTCATTTGATAACTCATAAAGTGGTCATTTTCATTTTGTAACTACAACAAAAAATATATATTTTTTCTTTTCATTTGCGTTTTCAAAAGTGCTCTGAAACAGTACATATACAAATACATAAATAAAAATAAATAATATATATATATATATATATATATATATATATGATGCAGATAAAACTTATATCTGATGGCAAAGAGAAAGGTGAGTGAAAAATACAAAAAAAAGTAACAAAAAACTTCAAAAATGAGCAATATATAGTTGTGCATTTTTTCCTTTTTTTTACCCCCTTTTTCGCATTACGTTTTACAAATCCACACCGAAGCAAAAAAGCACAGTCAACAGATTAATAATCACGAAAAGAAAAAGGAGCACAAACCGTAAAAAAAAACGAAAAAAAAAACACTGGCGCACATCAACAGCCAAAAAGGAAAACCAAACAAAAGAAAAGATAACAAAAAATGTAAGTATAAAAGATTAAAAACGAAACTAGCATATAGCAGCCACGAAAACGCGCAAGGAAGAAAAATCCCCGTTAACCAGTGAAATATAAAACCAAAAGCAACACAAAAAAATATTTACAATACATATTTCCTTTTTTTTTAACTATATATTTTATCCATTTCGTATATTTGCTGCATTTTTTTTTGATTTTTTTTTTTTCCCCCTATATTGATGTTGTTGAACAATTTTGAAATATATATATATATATATACCTTTTCTTTTTTTGGTGTATAAGAGTATAAATCCATAAAGTGTGTATAATCCTCAGCGTTCGCGCAATAAACACCTTACCATTTACTCGGACTTCTCACCCATACTGTGCAAACACACACACAATACTCTTCTCATTTGGTTTGTTTCATGAAGTGACAATAAAAGTCATACTGTCTCGCTCATCTTTGGAGTGACGTGTTTCTTTTTTTCTTTTTTAAAGACAAAATAAGTAAATTTCATAAAGTTTTTTTTCTTTTCTTTTTTTTTTTCCCGCTTTGTCTCTACAAAATTTGACAAAGAAATAAGTGAAAACCCAAAAACGTACGAATTAATGAATTAAACGTAAACTCCGTAACCCCATAAACGTTCAAACAACAAAAACGAGAAAAAAAAAGGAACAATAAAAAAAGTAAAGTAAACCAAAAAGTTCATTAACAAAAAAAAAAAAAAAATCTTTCATTTTTCGTGGGTGATAAAATGCATTCATTTGAAATCATGATTTCAATACAGAAATGGGACAAAATAAAATTAAAAAAATTTTGAGGAGTAGAAGGTAAGAAACAACAAAAAGAAAAAAACCGCAGTTCTCACTCTTATAGAAGACATAAAAACAAAACAAAATAAAGGAACGACCGGAAAAGCGGAAGAAAAACAAGTTAGTTTTTTTTTTTCCTTTGTTTTCTTTGTTGGTAATAGAAAGGGAAGGGAAAAATAAGAATAAGAAAACCAGAAGTAGGGAAAGTACGAAACTAGAAAAAAAAAAAGAAAGAAAAAAAAAAGGAGACTCGAATAATCAGACATGAAGTAAAAAAAAAAAAACAGAGGGGAAAAAAAGAAAAGCAAAAAAAAGTCTAAATTCTCTTTCATTAGCCCCTCAACGTCTACTTCTTTTTTACTTGTTTATCTTTTTTTTTTACACTTCATTAAAGCATAAAAAACTTCCTTCCTCGTTTCCTATCAGATTATTCTCTTCATTTTTTATTTTTTTCTTTGTGTGTGTGTGTTTGGTGAAAATGTGTGAAACATTTTTTTTTTTTTTTTTTTGGTTCACAGTAACCTTTTTTGTTTTTTTGTTGTTGTTTTTTTTTTTTGTGTTGAAATTATTTTATTTTTCGTCTTTTGCCTTTACTGTTTTCCTCTCAGTTTTTTTTTTTCTTTGTACAGTGGTGATAAAACGGGAACATTTCAAAAATAAATGCACACTTTTAGCGTAACAATCAAACAAAAACGTTTCTCTCTCTCCCCTGTTCCGTTTTTGGATGTTCCCAACTCAGATAGTGAGTCTGTCCTATGCGTGCGGACATAACCCCACTTGGTGTATATAAACGCAGATGCCACGTTATATATATATATATATAACGTCAATGTATATATAACATTTATCTCCTCTTCACCCAGCAGACACACATATGCCCCTTCCGTTACATCTCACCTGTTTCATCATCCATGTCATCCTCCGACAAACCCGCGGTGAGTGTGCTTGGCGATGGTGTGGCGCTGACGGACGCCTTGACGTGCGGCGGCACCCCACTGCTGTCGACTCCCTCTCCCGCCGACACGTCCTGAAAGAACGGGTGTTGCAGCAGCGCCGCCGCCGTCACGCGCCGCGTCGGGTCCGGCTGGAGGCACCGCCCCAACACATCGTGAAGCGAGGCGGAGATGCGCACCTCCTCCGCCCCCTCCCCAACAGGCGGAATGAACCGCCGCACGCCTTCGGGAAAAACGGCGGTCTCGTACAGAATGGACGCGCAGTTGCCCCCGGCGCGAATCGGCGCCGCCCCCCGCAGCAGTTGGAGGAGTGTGCAGCCAAACGACCACATGTCTGCCGCCGTCCCGACCGCCCGCTGCGCGACGACCTCCGGCGCGACAAACCCCGGCGTTCCCGGCGGACAAAACGCGTGGCGCCCCGCGCCGACCGCCCGCGCGCAGCCGAAGTCCGCCAACTTCGCCACCAGCCCGTCCGCGGCGTCGGCGCAGGTGACGAGGACGTTCTCCGCCTTGAGGTCCAAGTGCGCGACGCCGCCCGCGTGCATGAAGGCCAGCGCCGCCAACACCGGCCGCAGAAAGCGCCGCAGCGCGCGCTCCGGGAGGCGCCCCTTGGCGTAATGGGCGGCGGCGAAGGCGGCGAGGGAGCCGCACGTCATGTACTCCATCGAGAAGCGGTACGCCGCGCGGTTTTGGCGCCACACCCGCTCCACCCCGAGGAGCTGCACGACGCCCGGGTGGCGCAACCGCCGCCAGAGACGCGCCTGCGCCTCGAGGCCCGACACGCGCGGGGCGGGACGTGCCGGCGGAGGGGAAAGCGGCGACGCGCGAAGGGCCGCAATGACGGCGTGCACGGCGGCGGGCGACGCGTCGGGGACGTCGACGGTCTTCACCGCACGCAGTTCGCCGCTCGGGTCGGTCTCCAACCACACACAGCCCTCCCGGCCGCGGCCGAGAAGGTGCGGGAGGCGAATACCGCCCGCCGGCCACACGCATTGGACGGCATCGGACCGCGTCGACACATTAGGGGATGGGGACCAATCACGCGGCGCACACACCTCACGCGGAATGGGGATGGAAGAATGCGTCAACATGTGCGCGGGTGGGGGTTTGGGCGTGGGAAATAGCAATGGGCTTCCTCCTCGGCCTCCTCGTCGTCGTCTGGTCAGATAGATTTATAAAATAATATATATATATATATATATATATATATATATATATATATATATAAAACACCTTGTAAAACCGAAACTGAAAAATGATACCTAAAGAAATAATTTCAAAAAACGTTCGCTATTTCACTGTTGAACGATCTTTTTAGAAAAAACAAAAACAAAAAAAATTCACAAAAATGTGGTGACTTTTTTTTTTTTTTGTGGTATGTATTACTAAACTCTTAAAAGTTTAGTAAAATCCTTCAGAGGATGGCAGGGGACTAATCCTCTGTATTTAGCTCAAATCGTGGGAGGGCACGCTACTTTCAGAGACTTTCTTCTTTGTTTATGTTACTGTGGTCTCTTTCCTTCTGTAAAATCTCTGGCTGACAAAAGTTACAAAATAGAAGACGAAACAAACGCAAAATTCCTTCTTGAAGGTAGGTCTTCTTTTTTTTTTTTGTATTTTTACGGACTTGCCCTCTGCTCCTTTAACGACTGCCTTTTTTTTTTTTTCTTCCCTTTCCTTAAAAGAAAAAAAAAGAGAGAGAGAGAGAACGATAATGCATTTAATGATATGTACATCTGTAAAAGTTTTCTTTCCAGCAGAACGAAGACAAATTCGTAAATATCTCCAAAAATATTTACAAAACAAACACAGAGAGAAAACATATATATATATATATATATATATATATATATTTTTTTGGTATGTATGTAATTACATATAAAAAGAGAGGAAATGGAAACATCGAGAAACTCCACGTGTGACACACCAACATGCGTAAAATGAAGGTGTGGAATTAGGCATTTGAAAAGACGCATGAAAATGCAAATCCCGTGATTTCAACATCAACCAAAAAAAACAAAAAAAAACTTATAAGAATAAAGGAGTAATTATGAAGAACAAAAACAACAACCACACACACAAAAAAAAAAAAAAAACGAACCTGAACCGCACACAACGATGAAAAAATGCAAAAAAAGAAAAAAAAGGATAAAGAGACTCATCTTTTTTGCTTTTTTCCCGAGTGTCTTGAAATGAAGCAAAAATACTATTCAACGAATAACAACCACAAAAAAAAAAGTACATGCCAATGCAATGATTACACTGTGTTTCCATACATTAAAGAATTTTCTTTACTTTTTGTTGATTGTGTTTACATGAAGAAAAAACTGAAATTGGAGAATGACAACAAAATTCCCCTCACCCACCAAAGAGAAAAAAAAAAATGACATTCGCTTGCCGCTGTGCAGCACAGATTTTTATACATTTTTATATACATTTATATATATATATATATATATATATATATATATATATTTATACATGTCTAGGTGTACCTTTTGAAGAAATTATCCCTCTTCTCTTCAAGAATAATAATAAATTTTTTTTTGTTGTACCTTCGTGTACTCGTAATTTACATATGCAATCTGATATATATATATATATATATATATATATATAGAGAGAGAGAGAGAGAGAGAACAGAAAATGTCCACCCTATCCATCACTTCTCCACAACAGCTACCATTGAAAAAGAGTCGACAAACCAAACAACAAAGCCCAGACAGCAAAAACAAGGAACAAAAAAGGACCTCATGAGTGTTTCCCCTTTTTCGCCCGTTTCGTATCTCCCTGTGCGGGTGCGAGTGGAGGTCGCTGTACATTCGTCATGCTCACGTTTTCGGCAACCTCAATAGAGGTCATAGGTGAGCCTTTCCGCTGCTGTCGCGCTGTCGTACTTTGCCCAAATGGGGAACCACAAAGGAGACTGGCGCTGAAATCCGACGGCGCGCGCACCATAGGAAGCGGCGGCACACTCAATGAAGTCTCCGCCGGACCAAGAGGGGACTCCCCGTGCCGCTTGTTGCCGAGTGTACCCTTCTGCCTCCCTGTCCTCGTGTGCGTGTGCGCGGCGACACTCCCTGTTCGCGCCAGTTGCGCGCGGTGTGAGTGTTTCTTACTCGCGAGCGTCCACTCTATCGGCGCGTCGGCCATCGTCTCCTCCGTGTCGGAGTAGTCGCTCGAGGCGGTGGTAATACACGGCCGCTCCGGGCTCACCCCGACCCCCGCCTGCGCGGAGCCCCGGTGCGGCACCTCGCTCGGCTCCGTAATGAAAAACGCGAGCCGCTTCTTTCCCGTCGAGGACGCCGCCGCCGCCGGCAGCGCGCCGCCCGCGTTGGCCGTGCTGGTGGAGAGGGCGGTCCCTTGCGGCGCCATCGACGGCGGCGCGCACGGCCCGGCGGCCTCCCCAAACGCGCCGCTGCTCGTCACGCTCGACGTCATGGCGCCGGCCGCGCGCTTCGGCCGCGGCGCCGACGGGGAGCGCGGGCCGGAGACCTCCCACTGCGGCATCGACAGGTCCTCCTCTTCCTCGGCGGCGCGGAGGAGGACGAGCGGCTCCGCCGGCACCGTCGCGCCGTCCGCGTCGTCCTCCGCGCTGCTCGGCGGCGCCTCGGCGGGGCGGCGGGCGGCGGCGCGGCCCAACCCGCCCAGCGCGTCCGCCCCCCCGCCGGGGAAGAGGTGCTGCAGCGCCTCCGCCGGCTCCACCCAGCGGGCGGACTCCGTGAGCCGCGCGAGGTCGAGCGCGTGGCACCCAAGCAGACGCCGCTCGCGCCGCGTCGTGGTGGAGAGCGTGATGGCGCCGGCCGTTCCCACCGTGCCCGGACGGGCCCACGAGGGCAGCGACGCCTCCGCCGGGGGGATCCATGAAACCAACTCGGGGGGAAGCGTCGAGGCGGCGGAGGGGAGCTGCCCCTCGTCAATCATAAGGGAGGTGCGGCCCACACGGGAGCGTCGACGCGGCGGGCATGTCTCACTCAGTACACTACGTGAACGGGAGGAGCGGCGAACGCGGACGCGTAGACGGTGTTGTTGCTCATGAAAAAAAGCATGGAGGTGACGCTCGTGGGTGATGAGTTGTTGCAGCGCAGCCTCATTGGCTGCCTCATCCTCCAGTGGGTCATTTCCTCGCATCATATCATCCAAACCGAATACACGATCTTCCGCTCCAGTCGGTATACCCGCTGCCACGTCATTTGGAAGATGGGTAGTAGCAGTACCACTCACAGAACCCGTGGCGAGAGCAGGAGAAAGAGTGGACATTGCACGAATGCCATCGGCTTGGGAAAGTCCAAGAGCATCCTCCCCGCGCAACTCGCGAACCAGTCGTGCCATGGCAAAATCCACTGCTGCCTCATACGCTGGGACACTAAAATCTTCCAGCTCCGCCAGTAATGAGACTTGCATCGGAAGAAAGAAGAGGTCCTCCATAAGTAGTCCCTTGACACTCAGTCTTGCCGGAGCCATACCTAGCACAGCGAGAAGCATCTCCCGCTCACCCTCCATAATGCGTCGTCGCATCGCTCTATCTGGTACACCCTCAAACGAAATAGAGGTGCATGAGGAAAAGGCATATCCACCACCGTGGTGCGTTCCCCCATCAGTCGTTAAGGAAGGCTTAGAATGAGGTACTGTGACACTCAAACTACTCTTTGATGGACCATCTAACTTGGCTGGTGAATCAACACCAATTACAGAGGCACGCTCCTGCTTTCGACGCTCCTCTTGTTGTCGGAGTTGCTGTTGATGTTGTTTCTCCGCTTCCTTGGCGCGGGCTGCCTCGCTTTTAAGGACAGCAACCTTGTAACCCAAGTAAAGATTACGCATGAGTTTCTCATGATATTGTGTGTCATATCCGCGTGATGTATATGCTTGCCGTTGTTTTTCCCGAATCACTCGCTGAACAAACTTAGAAAGCTGTGCCTTTACCGTCGCCCCTATGCGGCGGACACTCCCCTCTAGTAGTACACTCGGACATAGCTGATCCACCCGAGCGCAAGCGTACGGCGTCCAAAGGGAGACTGTCCCATCACCAGATCCAATAAAAAGAAGTCCATTTCGACGTGTAGCAATACTGCGCACACCCTCCCCTTCTTCAAGTCGGTTTAAGGCTTCTTCCTCTCTTGGAATGGCGGCTCGACGACGACGCAGCACATCAGCCACTGCATCTGGTGCGGAGCCCTCAATATAGGCATTCCAATCCACTGAAATAGCCACTTCACGAGAGCATGGACTGGCTGTTGTGTTGGTTCCTGCAGAAAATGATTCCGAGGCACTTTCACCTGTTCCTATAGTCTCATCGCGAGGCTCAAGGTTACACTGAAGGCGTAGTAGCTTTCCCCGCTCATACCGCTCACGTCGCGCTCGTTCCAGTGCACCACTTGGAGAAAGAAAAGTTAAGGGCGAGTTATCACGTGTGAGGATAATATGACGTCGAAAGAGGAATTCAACCCAATCTCCCGTTAAATTTAAGGGCAGCTCCCCCAAGTCATTGTCAAGGATGTCAATATCTAATTCACCTTCCGCTTTCACGTTTACACCCCGAAGACCCATCGGTTCCAGTGAGATATCAGAGAGTCTAAATCGCAACATCGACGGTGCCTGTCGCGGAGAAGGACGTCCGTCGTCAGGGAGGTTGGTGGAAGTAGATTCCTTTTGATAAATTAACTCTTCATAAATACTTTGACGAATATGTCGCAAATCCTGTGAACTCAATAAAACTGCTGATGGACAGGCACCCGATTCACTTTGCTTAGAGGCAAGCACCAACAACGTATGATGTACAATAGCAGTGGCAATAAAAAGATCAGAGAGGGTAGCGGTTCGGAGATCAAAGAAGTAAGAGTTATCCTGTCGACCACGCGGTGTGGTGTAAAAAAGTGGCTTGCACCATTCATAAATCCAAGACAAAGAACTCCGCCACATACGGGAAATTGGAGGCATGCCCGCACCTGGTGCTGAAGTCACGGAAGCATCTGGGGGACGTTTGGCTGCGGCAGCTTCATTGTTTTGCCACGAAACGGTTGGACGATCCAAACTAGTTACTTTACGACTTGTTAAAGATTGACTCATAGAAGAGGATGGTCGCACTGATTGCCCAAATGCTGGGGGTGGGGTAGTGGTGCTTCGCCACTGTGCATAAGCGTTTGAACGGGAATTTTCAATATGACGCATAGCCCGATCCACTGTAATACCAAAAAGAACAAGAAGAACATTGCAGATGCGGCGCTCATTTGACTCCTTTTGTCGTTGACGAATACTCACAATGCGTGATTCAATCGAATCCACATTAGACATGCCTCGTGATGATGTTTCATTGCTTATAACAGGATGCAAATCAAAAGCGGCAATAAGATTACGTACAAGATAGGAAGAAACATATCCCTGACGTGTACCCACATATAACGTGTAAAGAGTAGTGTCAAAGTGCAACGCACTCGGAATACCCACGGTTCGAAACCACCATATACGTCGTGATGTTCCACTACTTGATGCTTTTCCCACATCAGAGTCATTTGGTATAGTAGAATCACCAAAAACACTGGCGCCACCATCCATAAGCGGTCGCTCTCGTAATTGACGACGGTGAACCACGACAGCCTTAAAAAAGTCTTCAAGGAGTGCCAATGTGGAGGATCCCTTGGTTAGGAAAAAACTTACACATCCGTGTACATCAGCTAAAACAAGACAAGGAAGAGACCCAAGGAACGTCACTGCTGTAACCTCAGTGGATACTGTAAAGGTTTCCGCTAAAGTTCCTGCCTGTGTAGACATATCCATAAGTGATATACGACCATTTACTTGGACCATACAAAGCAAATCAAGAGCTCGACTAACTGTTATAAGACTCACAGCATCAGCCTCTACAACAGGTCGCATGATACCCTGTATGCGTCGAGGTGGACTCCAACGTCTTTTTTTAGCCATTGGCGAAGTATTGGATTTTGCAAATAAAGATTTCCTCTCAGGTGGAAGTGGTCTGGACTGTAATAGACCTCCTTGTGATCGTAGACACGATACAGCTTTGGCAACAAGAAATTCTGGAATTACAAGACGTTGTGCGTGTACACTATTACCCACAAGTGGGAAAAAGCGGATAACACCATCAGCGTATACAACACCAAGTTCTTGTGTTCCGTGTGGTGTCATTAGTCCAATAGCTTCACGATGAATAGAATTTCGCTCCCCTCTAGCTTGCAATGTTACTCCCTCCTCCGCACGCAAGAGTTGCTGTAGCATAAAGGCAACATCTTGCAATCTTGCTGGGGCAACACTACTTGTGGTACCGCTTCGATCCACCAAAGGATCACCATCATCACTAAAGGTATTTTCCAGTGGATCTCCATTCGGACGCTTTGCCTGTGAAAAAAGATGACGACTTTGGAATACAGAGGCAAAGATGAGATCTGTTGATGGGGGCAATGTGACTAGGGTCTTTAGTAGCCGCCCTGAATCTGTGCGATGGACACGAATGTCGCCGCTACGCATGGCATAAAAAATAAAACGTTCATGACAATCTACATGGGCACAAACAATCTTGTAATGCGAAGATTGATTATCCGATGCATCATCTTCTCCAGTGGGGATTGTGGTATTCTTGGACCCAGCGGAAGACGGAGAACAAGCATCCGCACCACCAGAAGAACCAGCAGCAGCAGCAGCGGCGGCGCTGTGAGGTCTACGAGAATGATCATTACTCGATCCGCCTCCTGTGATATTGTTCTTTAAAGTTCCTCCTCTTCCTCCTCCAGTTGCGTTCATTGCTTCCGATGAAGACATGCCACCAGTCGCCGTAAAGGTTGATTGGGGTGAGAATGTTTGTGAATGAGTCCCACTCCCGTTGGAGTGATACACACTTCCCGCAAAGCCGGCCCGCTCCTTTAATCGTCGACGCAGGGCATCACCACTAACGGCTCGCATTACCTCTTGGAGTGTTGGTAACGGTTGTTTGCAGGCATCCAGTTTAGGGCGATCCCCATCAAAATCAAGTTCAGTTAGATCACCTGTAAAAGTTGTAGAAATCTTACCTCCATCTCGGGAACGCGAAACTGGGGAGTTGGTGTTACCCGAAACAACTCCTGCAAAGGCAGGCGCCACACGGGCGACAACAAATTCAGGTGAGTTTGCCTTGATTCCGAGTGTTAATTTACCAGTTCGAAAACGCCAGACACGACAATCAGCGAAGCTTGTAGAGATAAGCCAACGGTTGCGTTCGCAAACCGCAAGATGACAGAGTGGTTCGGTGTGAGCTGTTACTGCGGTGGAGCCACCGGCAAATACACACATGACATTATTACGAATACCAGAAACAAAAAAACGCTTGGCTACATAATCGTATGCTACATGACGTACAGGATGTAAAAGACGTGCTTTGTTTGCCATTTCAATACTCGCAAGGGTGATTTGTAGAAGACCCGGTAATCCCCCACCACTCACAGTAGAACCACTGGATTCTCCAGTAGCCATACGTGGACGTCGTTTTTCCCCCTCGTCCATATCAAAAAGACGAAAACCATTTCGCTGCTGCGCCGCATCTCCCTTCTCACCAGAGTACATTTGACGAAAAGCACTAAAGCATTGGTCAGAGACGGCGTAAAAGGAAGCAGACGGGAGACTGCGTCGCAAACTCCACACCTTCGCATACCCGCTGGAGTCAATCGTAATAAGTTGATCCATTCGCTCATCCACGCGAATCGCAACAATAGGAAAATAGTGTGGTCCTAGTGGATCATAAAGGTCAATAGAGGAGCTCTGATGTGCGTTACCCCAAAGTGAGACACGATTTCCTGTACTAAGGGTGACGATAATCTGACGAAGTGGTGTTATACAAGCAAAACGTATACCTGCGTCATGGTCTGCACGAAAAGAGCGAAGCATGACGAGATTTGCTGCGCGACTTAGTGCAACTGTACCGTCTAAACTCGACGAGAGAAGTGTGCCATTTCCTGTAAGACAAAGCGAGGTAACAAACTCCGTGTGTGTTGCGTTTCGTTGAAGTACATATGCCTCAAGCCGTTCACGCACTGTAGCAGCAGCGGCTGCACCTGTTGTAAATATATCTCCCGCTGCACATTTAGCAGCAGCGATTTCACGAAGAATAGAAAGGAGATCCAATCGGCAGATGAATCCTGCACGTGTTCCAATGTACAAAAACGTCTTGAGTGTGGGATCCCCGCCAGGTCCCATATCGCACCATTCCATCGCCGTCAGAGTCTCTCGACAATCGAGAGTAAAAGTTTCTGGTACCACCCATAGATGCTGCTCTATGTGAAAGAAGCGTAGAATCAAATCCCTGTGTAGTGTCAACACCACTGTAGGAAGGTCTGGAGCCACTCCACGTATTTGTAATGCACCCTCAATCCCTGGTCTTATGCGTCGGTTCTCCATGCGACCCGTGCGAGCTCCATCGGCGTCCTTTTCCCTATCTATATGGTCTGATGTGCTCATTAAAAGTGTGGTATCTACCTCCTCCCGTCGACCATCTTCAAAGCGTTTAAATTTACGCGATGCCTGCTCTTCACGGGTCTGTAACACCGACGTTTCTACAGCCGCGTCCCAGCGTTCCGCATCCCACGGATCTATGGCATTTTTGCGATGAGAAAATAAAACATCTGCCCCACGTACAAGCAGTTTACGATGAATGAGTCCCGAGAAGGCGCTATCGCAGAGAGCAAAGTCATGCGGCCCCTCAATAACAACAGCCGACCCACTGTGCCGTACCTCTGTAACAGCCCCAACGTAGCCGAGTCGTCTCAGTACAGAAGGAAAGGGTTCCACTACATATTCGTCAAAAACTTTTGCACCACTCTGCACTACTTCCTCTGAACTCTCAAAGTCTTTAAGGACACGGTGTTGAACCTCCACTTGCTCCATAAGTGCATCTGTAAAAGAGGACCAAGTGATAGTCCCGCTTTTTTCCGTGTCTAGGAGGTCAAAAAACTGAAACACTGCACGCCGGCAGTTGTCGAGAAGAGTGATGGACTCGCTTAAAATACATGCATCCTCATCCTCATCCTCCATGTCAAAGCTTTCACCATCTTCATTATTTACGGATTTACCCACAAAAGGATTTGGTATATGTATTCCTGCATTTTTCCCTTCAATTGCTGTTCCCTTTGCTGCTGTTGCTGGGGTTGTCGCTACTGCAGGCTGAATTTCATTTCCCTCGTTGAGGCTCAAAATAGCTGTTAGAGAGGAGGGGTAATTCTCATTCTCACTCGCAGAAAATGTCTCCGGCGAGAAACGACTCAAGTAATACAAACGAAAGAGTGCACGACTAAAAACATATACGAAAACAGGTAGCGGTAACTCTAAACTTTCTGGGGAAACTTCTGTCTTTGTAAGCGCTACACTTGGATCAACCTCTCGCAGTTTTTCACCCATTCTATCGAAAACATCTAACCCGGACACATGTGATGGCATGGGTGGTCCACGCAGGCTTGGCATGACTGCCTTTGTTCCACCAGGAAAAAGTCCTGTTGGGGACCCAGAGGTTAGCAACTCCGCATGTTTCCCTTTCTTCGCGGTGGCGAAGGTACGCAGTCGTGCCTGTGCGACGAGATCGTAGAGCCATACATTCATAAGACGCACACGCTGGGACACCGCCTCCCCACTGAGTGTAGGGTCGATCGTCGTGCTTGAACTCTCCATGGTGGTCGAGGTCACACTCGCCCCCATATCCGCACCTCCCTCAGGTTGCCCCGTAAATGACAGGCGCGGGCGGCTCACGGAGATGCTACGACCCAACTGTTGCTGTTGTTGGTGCTGTCGCCGCCGCTGCAGCCGCTCCATGTGTCGCATCTCCCGCATCACATTGAGAGACATGCGCTGAATATCCACCAACTCGCCGCGATGGATCGCCTGCGCGTGGAACACAAAGGAGCGCTTGAGCTGATCCAAATCCGTCCCCGCGAGGTCGAGTACGGACATGGCGTTCACTGCTCGTTCGGGGGCGCGTTGGGGAGCGGTGCGGCGCGCCACGGACCCCCGACCGCGCAGCAATCCGTAACGGCGGAGGGTGGCAACGGCGGGGGAAAGCGTCGGGCATGAGGTGGCGTTTTCGGCGGGGGACGCGGTCTGCACTCTGGGGTCCGCCGGCATGCTCATTCCCGTATCCCCATCACCAACAGAAAGAAAGGAGTCGGCGAAGGGGTGCGACTTTCGGTGAAGTGAGAACGGGGAGTCCGGTGATGGACTGCGGCCGAGAACAGACGGCGGCCCAAGTGGCGTCACCGCACTACTCGACAGGGCAATAGAAACATGATTAGACATGAGGGCGGAAAAAGAAGATTGATGTCGTTTTTGCTGTGTGTGTGTGTGTGTGTGTTTGCGTGTGTGTATTGTGTTTTGCAATGGAAGGCAATAACTCTTCTTTGAGAGAGAACGCCCACCACAAAAAAGGGGACAATGACACCTGGTAAACTTACAAAAATGTCCACGCAAGCTTTAAACAAGAACCTACACAGAGACAAGAAACAAACCAAAAAAACCAAGTAATGACACAACAGTGGCTTTTTTTGCGTATGTTTCTTTTCTGTTGTTCTTTTGACTTTTTTTTGGTATTTTGATTGAACTCCTCTTTATTTCTCTTCCTATGACTACTTATTTGATGGTGCTTTGTCGGTTCGTGCGTTTTCTTTGGGAAAAAGGGAGTGATTTCTTTACAATCTTCAGTCTTTCACTCTTCCTCTCCTCTTTTGTTTGTGTTTTTGATGGTTCACTAAGGTTCACTAGACGCTATTTACTCCTTCTGTAGGGTTACCAGTTCAGAAAGAAAAAACAAGATGCAAAAAAAAAAAATAGGAACCCAATGCTTTTGAACTTCTTTTTTTGTGCGTTTTTCTTCCGCGTTGAAGATCGTGTATTAGTATTGTGAAAAGGGGGGGGAAACGAAAAAGGAAAAATAAAGTGAAGAAAAATAATTAAATGGCGCAGTATGAAAAAAAGAATAATCAATTTTTACTATGCAGACTCACGCAACAGTCAAAATAGTACAGAAATCACAGAAAAGAAGATTCAAAAAATTAATAAAGAAAAAAGTGAGAAATGGAAAACAAAAAAGAAAAAAAAGGAGTAAAGAGATTTATCGGACATGACGAAACGAAAAACAGGGGAAAAAACAAGTAAATATAGCATCAATGCATGAACCAAAAAAAAAAAAGGCACACTGATTCCTCTTTTAACGTTTTTTTTTTGTTTTACCCACCGTTTCCTTCTTCAAATACACGCAAGCCTTTCCCCTTTTTACTTTCTTTTCTTCGTATCCTCTCCGAGCGCATGCACAAGTTCATGGCACCTCGACATCCCACCCACACTCCTACCATCACCACCCTTCTTACTGCATTGATCCTCTTCTTTTTGTTTTTGTTCTCACCCTCATTCTCTCCTATACTTGGAGGAGTTGGAGTAATTCCGATCCCGCGCAGACAGTTCGATGCACTTCATACGCCGTCACCTGATCACCAATCCGTTCGGGGACGTACAAGTAATTCACCATCACGGTCCCACTCTCACGACTACCTGATGTGGTGCAGTTCGCCAAGTAGTTCAGTCGCAGCATCGTCGCCCCATTACTAACATGAAAGTTCCCAACAGAGTCCAGAATTCGACTCCGTCGCTTCACGGTGTAGAGATAGTGCGCCACGGAGCGGATTAGTGGTCCTTCCAACGCGGTGGCAAAGAGAGGATCCTCCCACCACGACGCGGACCCCTTTCGCCCCGCGTGTGGCGTCTCCAACAATCGCAACAGCAGTGTGAGGGCGGCCATGTTTCCCTCCCATCCATCCTTACAAAGGTCTGCCTTATGCGCCTCCGCCAGCAGCGTTGGGTGACGCCCTGTGTACCCTCGCAAAGCCTCTCGCAACGGTTGAAAGAAGCGTCGCTCCTCACTCTCCCTGTGTGTCTGCACCGCCTCCGCCCCCTGCCCTGGTTGGCACGAGAAGCATGGCAGGGTAAACTGTGCCAAGGATCCATTCAATCGCAGCTTAGCCGCCTCCATCGTCAGCCATGGGACGAAACCAGGGATGGGGGAGAGTGTTGTAAAGGTGGTGATGGGCGTTCGGCCAGCCGCGCGGCGGGCGGCGTTGATGTTGTCCGCAATCTCACGCACCACGCGTTTAATGAGAAGATTGCCGAGATTCACCCCACGCAGAGCGGATTGGGCCGAGTTGATGCTATAAAACACGGCCGTATCCACATCCTCTCCATTCTCCGTAGAGGTGCCTGAGGAGGTAAACGAGGGGGTACTATTTGTATTTTGGTGTCCTGTGAAAGCTACATGGCGTGACTCCGCCAGCGTGGTCTTCGCCGTAGTCAGAGGGGACGGGCGTCTGAGGATGTGATCGACGGATCCCGCAATGCCCTTCGTGAGGGCCACCTGCACCGCAATCAGCGGCGCCTCCACAACGGCGGGGTGAAAAAAGGCAAAGAGATGTCGATGCCGCGCCGGTTGGAGTCGTTGACGGAGATCCTCCAGGCCATGATGAAACGGGTGAACCTTTTCCGCCGCAATCACCTGCTCCAGAAGGGATGGGGGTGTGGAAAACCACGTGAGCTCCTCCATCACAAGCCATTCCTTTGCGAAAAAGTCATGAAAGAGAAATTGCAGAGCCGCATCAAGGGATGAAACGTAGCGCTGGCGTGAAACCCACATGGTGTAGACATCATCCTCACATTCCTCCCCCTCTTGAGACCCTTGCGCACGAGATGAAACCTTTTCATTGCCTGGACGTTGAGCCTCGATATTTTGGCGACACCTTGCGCCAAAATGTGTGAGACAACGGCGTAAGTCCATTAACCGCCGCATACCCCGTTCAAGTGAGGCAGTTTGGCGCAGCCAAAGATAATACACCGGTGACCCCGCCTGTCGTACTTCAACACATTGGCGTAGAAGCGCACTTTTCGCGGCAACTAATTCCGCCGAAATCGTCGCGGCGTCCTTTGCAGCATGTTCCCGTTTTCCACGCTGCGTTGGGGATTGGTTTCCCTCCTCTTGCGATGGAGACGTTGATGCGTTGGAGGTATTGGCAAGAATAGCCTCGATGGCGGCCACCCCACGTGTGAGCTTGGCTGCGGCACTCTTTAACTCCTCTAGACTAATGTCAAGTTCCGTGAGAAGGCCAATAAACGCAAAAAAGGCCGTCTCCTGCGCAGGGGTAATCGAACGCGCAATGTCATGCGGAACCTCAGGCGGAATAATGGATTCATACACATCCCAAACAGATTCCACTACAGACTGTGGTAAACTGCCTTTCTCACCAACCATCACGGACTTTAGCTCCTCCGTGAGTTTTGCCTGACTGTGCAACTCACTTCGCAGCACGCCTGTCTGCCCCTTGTCTCCTCGTCTGCTATCATCAAAGGAAGACGTCATGTGCGATACAGGACGGGAAGTAACAAGACCACTTTCAACAACACCACCTTGTCGCAACCCCCAAAGGCGACGACACCAATGTGCCACGCGGTCCTCCGAGTACGGTGACGCTTCCGTTATTTCAAAACGGCGAGTGGTAAGTAAAGCGAGAGGTAAATCTGAGCATCGACGATCGAAAAGAGCATGCGGCGCATGTCGTCGAAAAGATGCACTAACAAGACCTGAGATATTCAGTGACATGTTTTTTTATTATTATTCCTCTGCCTTCCAAGTAAAATACAACAAAGAAAAAAAGATTATTTTTTTTTTTGAATAAGGATAAATATACTATGAACCATAGAACAAAAAAAAAAAAATTAAAGTGTATAGAACAAAAGAAAAAGGTATTTTTTTTCTCACATAAAACAATTTTTTTCAATCGCCAAAATTCGATAACATGATGAAAAACAAATGAAACAGGAACCAAGTAATAAAGGGGAAAAAAAAAAATGCACGAGTAAGTCCAAGAGTAAGAGGCACAACAAATCGTAGTAGCAAGATATACACACATATATATATATATATATATATGTATGGTTGTTACAAAGTGAAGAGAAGACGATGCGAATAGAAGAAAGCAAGAGGAAAACAAAAAAAGGTACATTTAATGAAAACCGGATTGTCTGCCCACTATGCAATTATTGTACCATTCTCACTCTCTACGATAAAAAATGTACTCGTTTTGCTGTACTTGTTTTGTTCTTTCCTTTCTCCCCCGCCCCCCCTTTTGTGTGAGTGCGCATCACTACGGCAGTCGTGGCAAGTTTCCCTGTGTACTCCTCGACAGCGGCGCCTCAAGCAGGAGTCGAAGATACCTTGCACTGCACAAGACACACTCCAACGCTCTGCCTGCCCCACTATGACCGCCCTTGGCGCCATGTGGCTCTTCTTTTTGTTGCAGCTCCGCCTCCATATTCGCCCGTCGTGCATCAAAGCAAGTCTTGTGAAAAACATGCTGGCACGCGCGAAACACGACAAATGGACGAGTGAGCGCCGACTGCCCACACGACGCACAACGAGACGTCGCGGGTAACGTAACCGGTCGACGACGAATTTCCATCGCATCCCGCCGCAAAACCTCCGCGTCCTTTGCTGACGCGTTAATGGTGCCACGCAGCTCCGCAAGGGTATTACCAAAGCTCGCCACACTCGCCATCAGCTCATGACGAAACTCCATCATCATGACATCCGCAAAGAGATGGGGTAGGACATTGCTCACATCGAGTTCCCCGTCACTCTCCGCTACGAATTGCAGTGCTCGACGGGAACCGCCCTGTCGATTGCGCGCCGTCGCCGCCGCCAATTCACCCCACAAGGTACGACGCAGTGCACCTTGTGCGTTTTCCGTGATGGGCATAGAACGAATAAATCGCACAGCAAGGGATTCATTACGCAGAGATATGGCCAGTCGAACCGCCTCGCCATAGCGACCAAGGGCAAAGTATGCCCATGCACACCCAAGAGGACGTTGCAGTCGCCAACAAAGACGACACGCATAGGTCATGTCAAGTTTTGGACTCCTCCCTCCCTCATGCGTGTCGTTGCCTACCCTCTCCTCTTGGCAGATGTCACTGAGAAAGCGCGTCAGATCCGCATCGCTCCCATCACGAGCTAAAAAGAAGAGCATGAGACTCGTTAAGGAAGCCTCATTGTACCCTTCTGCGTGTGTGACATGCTCCAAGTAGAGCTGCGCAGCGTGATACGGGGCTCGTGCACGTTCCGTCTCCAGTAGTGATTCCTCAATGTCGTGTCGCTGGAGCACCAACTCCGCCTCCCCATCTGCCTCCAGCGTGGACTCATTCCGTCGCGGATTGTACAACAAGAGAGCGGGAAAAAGTCGTGTTGGGGCAACACCAAGAGCCGAACTGTGCGGGATAAGACCGCGACGTACAAAGCGGCACGGGCATCGGCGCATAAATAAGGAGGCGTAGCGTAATACACTATAACGTAATGTGGCGTTAGGTGACTGCTGCTGTGCGGGAGACGCACTGCGTTGTTCGAGGCACACCATTCCCTCCAATGGGCGATCACGTTGACAAAGAAGGTATGAGAGAAGCTCCGCATCACGTCGAAACGCACCGCAGAGGGAAGCCGTCTGTTCTGGTGCGGCAATACCAAAAACAGCGGTTCGCACAGCAGACCATTCGACAAAAGTTTGGCAACGAATCAAAAGGTCATCAAGAAGTCGACGTGGGTGGCGAAGACCATATTTACGACGCAAAAATGCCCTCATCTCCCGCGAGCGACGCAGATCTGTAGAGCTCATCTCAAGTGTATCAAATGAGCTCGTACCATTTATGTGTACATTCTCACCAACACTTTTGTCACCTCCTTCTCGCCTTTCGTCATTACTTTCACATTCAAATCCCATATCCTCAACTGCATCCGCGCCATGCCCAGCTCGATCGAGTTGATTACACCTTTCAAGCAACAATGAGACAAGCCACGTCGCGAGACAGCTTACTTCCATGCTGTGTCCACCAAAACCCCGTGCATGCCGCTCATACCCACGCAGTCGAAGCAGTAGCAAGAGGAGTAGGGGCTCCATATCATCCACCACGACGCGTCCAAAGGCGACGAGGAGGGCATTAAAGTACGGTGAACCTCCAATACCAGGTGGAATGAGACCATATTGGGCAGCCGCTTCAAGATAGCGTCGCTGACGAAACAGACGTGCTGCGTAGCCTTGTCGTGTACTACAAAGTAATTCCTCTCGATCATGTGTAGCCGTCGCGGCGAGGCGGAGGGCCATTTCGTACAGCACATCACCGCTATAAAACGCACCATCCCACGCACCGGTCTCTAATGCGCCACCAAGCATGCCTGCACCGCGAAGTGGAACGGCACGCACACCATGTGCAGTGATAAAGGCATCCATAAAACCCCCATTTTCCGAAGAAGACGGGAGGGGAGTATCATGACCTGTGGTGGAGTGAGGAAGATGACTGTACAGCGATGAAGCACATCGAACGAGAAAGGCAGAACCGATATCACCCACAAGTGCAAGTGGGGAGGAGGATGTATCTGTGGCGCCGTTTGACGTTTGTGGTTGGGTAAGTGTCCATCCACCATCCCCACCAATTGCAATATCCATGTCCATTACTGTATTTGTGGTAAGAGGTACATCATACCCCATCGTATACGTAGATGGACTCATCGTTAGGTCGGTGTCGGCCGTCACGGTGTGATTCCTTGTAGATGATGACACCGTCTTTTCATCTCTCTGAGTGGTCATAGTGGCAAAGCTTTCATCACCATGATCACTCACCGCAACTCCTCGTGGATGGAGCGAAACGGTATCGATGAGTTGTGCAACATACTGTGTTCGACAGCGGTGACCAAGACGGAAATCTACAATGTAGGTTGGTGCGAATAAATGAAAAAGTTGAGATCGTCCTGTGTGGTGTGTAGCAAACGTCCATGTTCTCGATCCCTCCGCATCCGAGGAGGATGCGATGGGTTGAGAAAAGACGAGACTATTCTTCCACTCTCCTGGGTCCTGCCGAAACGGGAGGGCGGCAAAGTGACAAAAAGCGTACACCGCACGAGTGGAAGTGACGACAAAGTGACCATATCCCATAGTAAATGAAATAAGAGACTCCTCCTCGTCTTCATCCTCACCTCTAGCAGTGTAATGATCAGGATCATTTTTGTTCCTCTTCGTTCCCATTACAGTTTGTCCCACCTCGTGGGTATCCGACTTGGCTCCACTGGAGCCCTCGGCTTGGGTACCACGATGCACAATGGACGCTCTCCTCGAGAAACTCTTCACAGTATGTGGCTCGCCAGCGCGGCGACGCAATGTGTGGTGCAGCTGTGCCAAAGCCTCCACATCCGTCACATGAAGATTCTGAAACCGCGACGGCTTACCCCCATTGGCGTAAGCGGATGTTTTTCTCGTTAGTGGTTCAGAACTCAAACGAAAAAGACGCGGTCGCCGTGTTACACCGCCGTGTAGGAGTGTGGCAAATAAGCGGAAGCAGGCGGTCAGATTCACAACACTCAGCACCCAAATCGGAAGCACACCATTACTGCGAGAGATGCCGCCTTCCGCTGCGTTGGAAACGCCTCGCATGGGTGATGATGGAGGAATCGACGAACGCACATCGTACATGTTCCCATACATGGTGTATGATCCTGTCATCCCCATGGAAGTGCTACTAGTGGTGCGGATGTCATAACTGCTACCATTACCGTTGCTATTGTTTACGTTAGTGGATGTTGTCTTTGCTGTGGTGGAGCATGTGTCTATAGACTCTGTGAGTATAATGCCGTGTGTGAGTGTGTCGCCGTATCTCCAATAAAATACAACTGGCAGCGCAGAGGTCATTGCATTACCAGGACTGCGCGGGAAGAGCTCGCTGGGGTCAAGAAGTGTAACTTGACTGACTGTTCGATCCACCTCATGATCCTGCGAGCTACTAGTCTTGACACCAGAAACAACCCCATGTTCCACAAACACAGCATGGCTATCGGTTGCTGGAGCTGGGGGCAGTGTAATGAAATTTGTCAGCTCTGTTGATGCAGCCATGAGAGTTGTAAAGGCTGCATCAATCGTACTCTCACGCGACCATGGCGACGCAAAGACAAACAGGCGATGACATTGTGCAACGAGCACCACATGACGCCGCATCTCAGATGTTCCTGGAGTCGCCACCACAGTGTATGTCACACTGTCAATGGGTTCATTTTCATACGGTGGTGGCAACTGAATGAGACGTCGCGCCGCCGACACGGTGTGTGGCTCCAATTGACACCCCACAAGTACACCCCCGCGGCTTGACCCGATGATCACATCCCCTGTTGACGTGTCGCTGTGATTCGTCGGATCCCACGCCACGCACTCCAACGCAAATGAATTATCTGTGCCCATAATGTTTTGCCGAAAATGCAACTCCACCTGACGTGGCGTCGGCAACTCCATGGAGTCCTCATTTGTATTCTCACTTTCATGCACCACGCCACCCCTTCTGGCATTCCTTGAACGGCGCGGAATGTGCCAATACGCGGACCGACCAGAGCGCCATCGCACCAAACAAAAGTTCCCTCGCGGATCGAGTAGCAAAGCGCCAACGCGATTCGAGGCGTCGGAGGTGTTTTCATTTGTGTGGGATGACAATAACCCACTCGATTCCGCCGCCACACGTGTGACTTTGCCGTGCCGCACAATCTCTCGTTGCCCCTCCGCCGTCAACGGGGCCCCCGCCCTCGCCCACACGAGGGGAAGTCGGGTAATGGCGATGTGATTGTCCCGATCAAACAAACAAAGTAGCGGCGGCGTGGTCCCTTCCGTGATGGCCGCATAGGTGCCACCGGCGGCCGCAAAGTGTGAAATCGGTTCCTTCAATGTGTCCATTGGGCACACTGGACGCTCCACGCGGGCTCCAATAGAGGGCACTGTGCCCGATCTTGACAAGGATGGGGCATCGCGATAAAAGGCATTGGCGGCGGCGTGCACACTGCGGCTGTTCATCGCACAGTTCGATAACGTCTCCGCCTCGAGGCGACGACGCGTGGCGGTCGCAATAAGTTGACGCGCAACAATATGCTCGTCACTGTCCGCGTCAAAGTGATGCTCCGCGCTGAGAAGGGCAGGGTCAAACCACGCAAGAGTCTCGGAGGTTACGTACATGGGGAAATAATATGAAAAAATGAAAATGGGAAGCAAGGTAACGATAAGAACACCCTATAACAAGGAGTGAAATAATAATGAATATTATAATAGTGACACTATTGCTGTTGGCGGGTCAAACAATATTTCTTTTTATCTTTTTTTTTTGTTGTTGTTGTATGAGAGTTTTGTTGAACTTCGCTATGTACGCACCCTCACACAGCTCAACCTCAAGTCGCCACTTTTATTGTTTCCCTTCGCACGAATCGTTCCTGGTGCAAACTCTGTACAATCTTTTTTATCCCCTCTCAAAACCCAGCATGCCAATGAAGAGCACACACACAAAAAAAAAAAAAATGAAAGCATATTAAAAAAAAAAAGAACATATATAAATATAGCAAAAAACAAAAACTACAGAATTCACGTAAATGATAATAAATACACTCGAAAAAGGGATACTAAAGGAGGTGGTGGTAAGAATACTGGCAAAACACACTTTCATGACACATCAACAAAGAAATCAAAAAAAGAAGAACATAAGAAAACAAACGGAATCAATGATAAGCATTCTCTTCTCGGCAAAGGCAATTAAGTTTATGACGCGGTTGAATCCGAATCCTTTATTGCTTTTATGAAAAGCTTGACTGCGGTGTGAAAGGTTTCAGCGACAAAAATTTATGCACTCCCCCCCCCCCCAAAAAAAAAAAAATCAGTTTCAACATTGCCGCCTCTTTCCTTTATTTCTTTTTGCTTATTGCTGTTGTTGTTGTTGTGTGGTAGTGGTGGTGCATCTATGTAGGTGAAAGGTTCGGTGTACATGATTGCAAATGGATTTCTGAGAGAGAAGAGCGACTCTAGTATGTAACCTCAACTCTCTGTACAAAAACAAAGGTAAAAAATACAATCTCTCTCTTTCTCTTGATTTCTAGTAAAAGTTCATCCATAACGGATTATTGCAATAAGATATAATAATAACAATAGTAATAAATAGTAGTAATCATCATAATACTAATAACATCAAAAGTAATAGCGCTTAGTTACTTCATCTGCATTCGCATCCGTTTAATTCGTTCAAGTAATAAATCCGTTGAGCTTACCCCATTTTCACTGCTTGTGGATGGGAAAGTAGGAATGGTACCATCACGTCCAAACAACTGCCGCAAAGAAAGTGCATCTGTACCAAGGCGTGCCTTTTCCTGCCCTGCAGATGCATGAACATCACTGAATGGTAAATTGGTGCGATCCCCACCCACACGTCTCGGCTGCTGCGAGAAGGATGTTGTCTTTGATGATGGGGGCGGTGTTGTCGTCCTTTGCGTGGGTGGAGACGGCGCGTATGGGGACTCCCCACTGCCCTCTGTGAGGGGTGAAACGCGGACCTCCGAGTAAGGCGATGAGGCAGAAAAGGAAGCGGTGGGGACAGGACCAGGTCCGTCCTGTCTGCGTTGGCGCTGACGTGGGGTGGGTGTACCCTGCAGAGCGTTTATTGGTGCAGAACACACCTTTGAGGGGTGTTGGTGTTGCATGGTCTCGCGTTCATACGTCATTTTCATGCTGTCAGTGTCGGTTGGGTTGGCGTGACGGCTGTTGGCGTGTATGTGCATGCCATCGTCAGCCCACAGCGGATGACGTTGCTTGGCAGAGAGGTGCGATAATGGCGGGGTGTACTCTTCGTAGGAAATGTGTCTCCTCGGGTGAGAGTCGAGGCGGCGACCATTCTCGTCATTGCGAAGGCACGCGCGCAACGGCTCACAACTCTCAAGACGCTTTGGAGCCACTTCCATATGGGACGTCGGTAGTGTATGGCGCAACGACGACGTTCTACGGATTCCTTTTTCTCCGCCTACTACTACCGCTGCTACTGGTGGTGGTGGTGTGGATAGAGTAGCTTTGTTCGTCTTATCCGGTCTAAAGCAAAGTGTCGGGGCAGCGCCTCGCCTTGACGGGGCACTTAAACTGTAACAGAGCCCGGACCCCGAGGAAGCGGACCGGTGCATCGTGGAAGATGCTTTTCTAGAAGAATATGGACGTTGCTGTGGGGTAATATGGCCTTGATGAGGATGACGCTTCTGTTGTCGTTGTTGTTGTTGTAGTTGTTCATCATAATGCGGACGCTGCCGCATCCCTCTCTGTGACTCTCCGGACCTCCACCCATTTTCCTCTTCCTCCTCGCCAAACTCGGCGCAGTAATACTGCTCCGCCGGCATATCGGCAAAGAGTTCGGCCTCATGCCAAGCATCCTGTGGAACAGAAGGTGCGGTCGCGGAGTGAAGAGAGAGATTCGATGCGGTGGAGGTCGTCTCCTCTGCTCGTCTAGACTCCGCCATACGCCAATAAAGCGGCGCATCGCCTTCCTCTGATGGGGGAACACTCGCCGATGGTGTGGCGGCGGAAGTGGAAATTGGAGTTGTATGCGATGTGCGGCGAGCGGCCGTCTGACTGGCGTAAAAAGCGGCCATACGCTCCGCGTCAAGCGAAACGGAACGTCGATGAACCTGTGTCGCCTGTCGACGAACATGTCGTTCAGACTTTTCGTGTAAAACAGACTCATACGCTGAAGGTCCACGACGAGGTAGGGATGGCGGTTCCATGTGTGGGCGCACAGAAAAGTTCTTTTTGGATGTTTCCATTCCTCCCTTTCGCGTGGTTTGTGGGCGAATGGATGAATTTATTCGCACCGGATGCGCTATGAGTGAGGAGGATCTTGTGCTCGTTGAAGCAGCTCGTGGAGCGGAGATGGGGCGAGTGGTGGATTTTGGCCTTGATGTGGATGCTGGCCGCACACTCCGCGTGGAATTAGACACCTCCGCTTTCCTTGTCCCTCTCATGGGTGGTGGGGCGGTTTGGGCGTGAGGGTCACTATGCGCTTGAGCGAGCTCCGCCTCATACCGCCGGCGAAGTCGCACAAGCCGCGATTTCTCCATACTCAACGAGGTGGAGGCATAGTCCCCGGTGCGAAGGGACTTGGACCACGGCATCCGCTCCATGCGCTCCAACTCATCGTCGATGCGCTGCATCTCACGCAGGAGGTCGCGTTGCCGCTTTTCCGCAACGGTCAGCTCCGCGGTTGCGCGCACCGAGTGTGAGCGTAGTGTGGGAGCAGTAGACATCTGTGTATCCTCACATGTGGGGCTTGGCGAGCGACTTGGTCGCGCCGAAATAAGACGCGCCCCACTTGCGGACACGCCGCGAGGGTCGAGGAGAAGCACACGTGACGATGTCTTCGCGCCGCGCAAAAGACGATCCAAACTCCGCTCCCCCAATCGATTGGCGGCGTCCATCTCCGCCTCGGATGGGACGCTGGAGTGTGGCCGGCTGCTGCGACAACTCCCCGTGCTCTCGGAAGGCGCGCGCAGTGTGTGTGCTGTTTGGCCCGATTGTCTGTCCATCCCCGCGCCTCGACGTTTGCGCGGGGGAGGGGAGGTGCGCTCCGTCATGGTGGACGCGTCGCGCCGCGTCGGGGACGGGGGCGTGTTGGAATGCCCCAACGCCAGCGGTGTGGCCTCGACGACGACCACCGCCGGGGAGGCCGTCGTGCTGCGCGCGCTTTGGGGAGAGGTGGAGGGGGTTTGGAGTGGGCGCCACGCGGGAGGAGGGGAATTCGACAGGAAAAGAGAGGCGATGGGCTCAATGGGGGCGCCGACGGTTTGGTGAGCCCCAAACACGGGGGGATCCGCGCGCGGTGGGGGTTGTGGCGCGTTGTGCTGTTCTCTTTCGTGCTCCAAATCCTTTTGCAGCTCCCGCTCATGTTGAAGACGCTGTTGTTGTATCGACGCGCGCAGCATACGAATCTTCTCTTGAAATATCTGACCAATATCGGAAACAGAGACCTCCGAATCCGTGTGCGCGGAGGTGTGGGAGGAGGAAATGGAGGAGAAGGAAGTATTGGCGATGGGTTGGCGCAACAGGGATGGCCTCGACCTCGTGCCGCCAGACTCCATTGTGGACTCCGTATGTACACCACTGTGGTGTTGGGTTGGGTTTTCGGTGCTGTGAAGCGCTCGTGATGTGGAAAAACGCAGGGCACGGCTCACATCGTCATTATGAGCGTGCATTGCCATTCTCCCACCCTATTAGAGACGTATTGTCGCTATAAATAAATGTATAAACGTATATATTTATATATATACATGGGTGTGTACGCAAGAAAAAAAAAAAGGAAAAAACCGACCCAAATTTTTTGATAAGAATGAAAAAGGTAAAAAAAAAAAAAATTACAAAAGAAAAACATATATAAAAGTTTTTTTCTTTGTGTGTGTGTGCCGATTAGAATAATTTCTTCTCCTTTATGATATTACTTTTCTTTCTTTTTTCTCTTTTTTCACACCTCATCGCCCAGCAATAGCCGTGGTACGAAAAAAAAAATAGAGGAAAAACAACAAAAAAGCAGTCTTGAGACCCATTGTGTCTTGTCAGTTTTTTTTTTTTTTTTAAGTGTGTACATCGTTGTGGTGCGTCTTCACCTCAACCGCGGCAGGTCACCGCTATAATACAATGCTCGTTCTTCTTTCTGCGCGTGCGCATTTTTTTTTCTTTGTTGTTGTTCTTCTTTGATTCATTATCTAGCGACTTTTTTTGTTTTGTTCTTTGTTTCGTTGGCTTGTTGTTTTCTGGGATGAACCATCGTTTGTTTCATAGCTTGATATTGCCTCTTCGTGCGCGTGTGTTCCCTTTTCCCGGGTCTGCGGAAATTGTGTTTAGTAAAGTGAGGTCTTTTTCATAATGCGCAGAAACTCCTCCTCGCTGACCTCCCCATCCCCGTCACGGTCGGCCTCGTCAATCATCTCTTGCAATTCCGCGTCCGTCATATTCTCCCCCAACTCCTGCGCGACACGTTTGAGATTCTTAAAGGAAATCTTCCCCGTCTTATCATCATCAAACAGATGAAACGCCTTGAGCATCTCCTCCCGGGAGTCTCGCTCCGTCATTTTACGTGTCATGAGTTCCATAAACTCGCCAAACCCAATCACGGCGCTCTCCATTCCCCCATCCGCCTCATTGGAGGTGAGGAGTCGGCGGATCTCATCCTTTCGAGGCTCAAAGCCAAGCGCGCGCATCGCCACCTTTAGTTCCTTCGCATCAATCGTACCGCTGCCATCGGTGTCGAAGAGGTCAAAGGCTTCCTTTATCTCCTGTCGCTGCTCCTCCGTGAGTTCGGGGGCGCTGCTGGGGGAATTCACGCCATGATTTGGGCCCATCGGTGGCGACGCAATCGGCCTAGACGGGGCCGGACGACTCATGACGTGCGCTTCTCTGTGTCTAGGCAATGGTACGAGTTGAGGCGAGGGTATCTGAATAAATGGGCAAATGAATGCGCAGGTGTGTGTGTGATGTGATGTGTATATCTGTCCCTGAGGATCGGAAGCAAACGATACGGCTTTGACGCAAAAAAAAAAAAAGGGGGGGTAACAATAAAAAAGAAAAAGAGAGAAAAATAAATAAAAAAAGGGCAACAGCAATGACAAAGATGCAAGAGATATAAATACAAGGTGTATCTTAAAATGAAAATTTCAATGCGGGTATGCGAAGCCCACAAGAGCATCAAAGATGAAAAACATAGAGAGATAAGGTACGCGGAAAGAGTCAGAAATAGAAATAGAAAAAGAGAAAGAGAGAGAGAGAAAGGAAATATTTAGGAAAATGTGGGAACAACAACAACAAGGAAAAAAAAAAAAACAAGATCTGTTGTGGAGCGGCTATCCACACTACAGTTACTCGAAAGAGACGCAGCGGAATTCAACACCTTTTTTATCATATCCATGCACAAACATATAAAGATAGAGAAAGAGAGAAGAAAAAATCAATGATAACAATATTAACATTATCTTTTTACCTCATTCAGTCATACCCGTTCACACGACATCCACACACACACACACATAAATTAATAAAAACAAGGCATCTCTCTTTTTCTCCTCTCTTTCTCTTTCTCTCTTTTTTTTTTTTCTCTCTCTCTCCCTCTCTCTTTCTTTCTATCCATTTCTTTATCCCAGTCTATTAAGTACAGGATAGCGCATGAACGCGCAACACGCATTAACAATTCAAATCATCTCAACCCTGACGACGACGGGACACAATACGAACGGAACTATCATTTGAACGTGATCTCAATCCAGTTCGACCACGGGTCTCGCTTCTGGTGCTGCTGCTGCTGCTAGAATAAGTTGTGGAGCTAGATGCGCTATCGGAGCCACCACTGCGTGGACGTTTTTGCGGCATCGCCTTGCGTTCCCGGGACACCGCCTGCAGCATGGGAAGGTCCTCACGACGGCGGTATGCCACCACCTTCTCCATTCGTTCCTTCTGTGTCGAGTCCTGCAAGAGCGTCTCATACGCCGCCGCTATGGATTGACGCCGCCCCACACTCTCCGCATCCACGTGCAGAATGCGGGAGAGCAAGGTGGGGCGTCGTCGAATATCTGTGGAAACCGGTGAGGATGCCCTATCCGGGTATCCCTCAAACACAGCCGTCAAGGCCATATAGGCATATATAAACATAGACGTAATGAGATGAAAATTTCGCAGTGAACTCGCCGCGTTGTTTGCGACACAGCTAGGATCCTCAATAAGAACCTGTGGTGGTCCATTTTGAGAGCGCGTTGTGGTCAAGGAAGAGGTGCCGCTAAACCCTGGAGAGCTTGTGCGCTTAAAGTATCGACCACCCTCTTTCAGTGAGATACCGCAGCGTTGGTAGGAAAAGTAGATGCCATAGTAACGGAAAAAGTCCACAAGAAGCCGGCCAAGCCCCGAGTACGCTCGCTCCTCGGGATGACCACGGTAGATAGGGTGGTTCTGTAGAAAACTTATAATAAGAAGTGTTGTAGCAAAGGATCCAAGTCCACCATAGTACGGCTCATCCATTCCACGCTGTTGGAGAAAGTATTTCACCACAATAATCATTGGACGCGCCTCGGGATATTCATCGAGGAGTTCTCCCACGATACTCGAGTTTCGTGGTCCATCACTCGCATTGATGCTGATGTCCACATCAAGCAGTGAGAGACGGTGCTGAAACTTGACAAGGGGTACTTTTGTTTTGAGAATCAACTGTGGATATGCGCCGTGGCAGAGGCCAGCCTGACTCACCTCGCGTGCCAGTGCCGTTAAAGCATCCTCGCACGAAACAGGGACATTCACAATCGTCATATCCAAATCCGAGAGAGGAAGCAAAAGATGTGTTGACATACTTCCATACACTATCGGTTGACACTCTGGCCAGAGACGCTTCGCAATGACAGTGAGCTCCATCTCAATCATGCGTCGCATAGATACCTCCGCCTGTGAGGGACGCAGAAAGTCAACAAGGTCACATATCTCTTGATGCAACGCAATAAGAGTATTTGAGGCATACCCGCCCTCCTTCGTATAGCGCTCCACACTCCAAAGCGGCACGACCAGCTCATGTTGTTGTTGCTGCTGTTGCTGTTGCTGCTGCTGTTGTTTCTGTGCATTAGCGAGGGTCATGGAAATTTGGGGAAGTGCTCGCCCGGATTGGCCACTGTCGACCTGACACACAACTTTTGCCTGCAGATCACTCACGGGCACTGCTGGTGCATGACTTTTAAATGAGGCAAAGTCAAGGTACTCATCGCGCAGTCCCTCATGTCCCGCAGCCATGTACTGATGGGCCTCTTCTTGTTTCTTTTCCTGTGCCGAGAGAGCGGCGGCACGCCTCCGTGTGTCGGCCGCATCCGCTGGTAAGTACTCATCCTCACTGTCCTCGCTCTCCACTTGCACTTCGCATTGGGCGGCCGTGGCCCCTCGAGACTTTCGCATTGACTCTTCATGGTTTTTCAATCGAGACACTACATCCTGCGCGAGGAGAGGCACAACAGGGGCGTCTGACTCCTCCAACATTGACCACGTCCCGCTAAAGTCACTGTGGTGCTGCTGGAAACGGGAGAAGATGTCCACAATGGGGGCGGGCGGCGGCACATTCGCCATCGGCTCCAACACAACCGCTTCGCTTATTGGTAACGCGCTCGGGGCGGAAACGGTTCCAGTGCTCACCACACGTCCGCGGCGGGCCATCAATAGGGCGGCTGCTTTATTTGTGTGCTTTACTTCTCTGCTTGATGCTTTATTGGTGTGATATTCTCTTGTGTCCCTTGTCGTGCAGCGCTCGCTCTCTCTCTCTCTATCTCTTTGTGTGTGTGTGTGTGTGTGTGTGAGTCTCAGTACTATGTATATAAATATATACAGCAGGTTATTTGGATTCTCCTTTGGGGAGTATTATGATTGTACCACTCCTTGCTTTTTTTTTGGCTTTAAATGAACTGTGCCCAATTATTGCTGGTAATAATGCTTATTTGCGTACAAAATATATATGTATATATATATATATATATATATATATATTGCTGATTATAGAGATATTCAATTTTTAGAGTGTTTTTTTTTGCTTTTTTGTTTTCGTCGAAGATAGTCTTTTCTATCCTGTCAGTGTCTTTATTGTGATTTCTTTGTCTTCTCAGTCGTGTTTTTTTTTTTTTTCTTTACAGACCAATGATTTCCCTATTATTTATTCTATGTTCTGAAAGTTACCCTTGCCTGTCTTCGCTACCTTATTAATAAGTTAATTAGTTTTTTTTTTCTTGCCTTTTTTTTTCTTTTTAGGTGACGAGAAACCTACCACGTCCAATGGTTTCTAAGAGAAGAACACAAAACAAAAAAAAAAACACCCTTCAATGGAGTTTTTTTTTTTTTTCCTTCTCTCCTTTTCTTAACTAGACTTGCCAAGATAAAATTGTATGCATATTTGAATTCAAAATACATACAGAAAAAATGTATTTATAAATGAAGTTAAAAACGAGAGAAAAATAAAAAAGACAAAAGTGGGTAAAAAGAGAAACCATCGCAACACCTGTGCACTCCCATTTGATGAACAAAAACAATAATGGAATAACAAAATAAAAAATCTTATTTAATCACACATACAGAAGAGGGGGAAAAAAAAAATGGCGTCATCAAACGTGCCAAAACGGACACATTTTTGTACATTAGAAAGCGTGTAAAAATTTACACAAAAATAACAAATAAAAAAGAAAGTAAAGGAAAAAAAGGGGTGTGGAAAGTAAAAAAAAAAACATCACCACAAAGCACAACTCCATGCAGCAATAACAAAATAGAAAAAAAAAGAAAACGAAAAAAGTGTGAGGGAATGCAACTTCACGACCTGATGCGGAACCGTCGCCGTTCTCCAATGGCTATACAACTGTCATTCATTTCCACCTCGACCTCGTCGAGCATAGTAAACAAACAAACAAAAAAAAACAATAAGGAACAAAAAGAAAAATGACGATATCGAAAGGAACGCCCACATATGTATTTCGCTCAACCTCAACATAAAGCCCCATAAACAACGACAAAAACAAATATTTATATATTTACATAAATACATATATTATAAATAATCGCAATTGTTGTTTGTTCATTTATTTTTTTCCCACTATTCATAGTCTCAAGTAATCATAGACCCCTTTCCCATTTCATCCCATTCTCCCCACAATCCCCTCATTTTATTTCTCTTTTTATTTTTATTTTTTTGTTTGTTTTTGTTCTCTTTGGCATCTTTAGTACAAATTGAGAAACGGATGACGCAGAAGGTTTTCACAACTAAACCTATCCTCTGGCCGAATACGAAGACATCGTGAGAGAAAATCCTCCAATGCCACAAAAAGAAGCATTCGCGTATGTCGCTCCGACCACTGCGCCCCCTCCACCAATTCCTGTGCCTCTCCAAAGAGCATTTTCTCCGTCAGATCAGCCTCCGGCGAGACGCGCGTCCTCTCCCATCGCCGTCGCTTCCCCTCCGCCTCGCGCTCGCCGCCCGCCCTCGGGGAGCGTGCCGGACTGCTCGGCTCCCGTGATTGGGTTTGGTGTCGCGCCAGCCATCGCCGCGCCTCCCCGGCGGCGTGCACGATGCACGGCGGAAGCGGCAACTCCTCCCGCGCGGAACCGATGCGATACAACACGCGCAGTTTGTCCCTCGCCACGTGACTCCACGGCGCCGCCCCTGTGGCGAGCTCCATCACGACGCACCCAAGCGACCAGACGTCGGCGGGGGTGCCGATGTGGCCGCGCTCGAAGCGAATCATCTCGGGGGCCATGTACAGCGCGGTGCCGCGCAGCTCCGTGATGGCGTCGTCCTCGGCGAGCACCGCAAAGGACGGCGGGGCGCACACGGCGTCGGGTTTCGTGTCCGCTGCACACGGCGCGGGAAACGGCCGCATGGCCACTGACTTCGGTTCGGCAGCGGAGAGCGACACCCCCCGCTCGATGGGACGGCGGAGACGCATGGAGCAGCCAAAGTCCGCCAATCGCGCCTCGCCATCGCCCGTGACGAGGACATTGGCCGTCTTCACATCCAAATGGGCATAGTTGTGGAAGTGCATAAAGTGTAGTGCCTCGAGGATCTGACGGGTGAGGCGTTGTACTTCGTCTAGGGGTAATATAGGCATCTCCGGCACACCGCGTCGGCTACTGCGGCTGCTGCTGCTGCAACTACTCGCTCCATAAGACCCCGCAGGAGAGGCGGCGGGGCACACATGCGGTCGACACGACTTCTCCTCCTCATGGGAATGTACCTCTCGTGGGTGGGAGGCGTGCGCCGCGCTTTCCCCCTCCTGACGCCGCTGATGCTGCGAGCGTGGCAGTCGCGGGGGTAAATGCGGCGGGGAAAAGCATTCCGGGGAAACCGACAAGGCGGATCCGCCCGCACCGTCTCGAGCGGCGTATGTGGCGATGTGATCTGCAATGGCGGCCGCCGACACTGACGACGGCGGGGGCGGAACAGGGGGAGGAATGCCGTGACTCATCACATAATCCAACAAGGAGCCGCGCGCGCAGTACTCGAGGTACATAAGCGCAGAGTGCCCGCGTTTCTCCGCGCCGTGAAAGCCCACAATCCACGGCATGCGGTGCGCCGCGGCGAGAGTGAGGACCTCCAACTCAAACTCCAACTGCTTCAGTCGCTGCCGCAGTTTGGGGTCCTTGGGGTCGAAGAGGAGCTGTTTGGCCGCGAGAAATTCCCCTGTTTCGGTGTTAAGGCACTCATACACCTTCCCGCACCAACCGCCACCAAGAAAGGCACCAATGCGGAGCTCCCCGCGACGCCCCGCGACCCCTTGCAGCCGCGGTTCCATGGACGGCTCCAACGGCGGAAGCGGCGCGGCCAAATCCCCGCCAGCGCAGAGAGCCGATGACGTTCCAAACGGTGTCGTGGCGCTATCTGTTCGCCCCATGGCATCTGCACATCTCGCCTTGGCATTGGCATTGGCATTGGCCATCTCCCGACGGTGCCATGACGTGGCGAGGAGGCGGGACGCACTCGACGCGCTGTCACTTCCCTGTGAACGCCCGGACGGGGCGGGGGATGGGCTCTGCCGCAGCGACCACGTCCCTTCCGTTACGGCTGTGCTGCTCGAGCCCGAACGCGGACGGGGGGGGAGTCGAAGTGGGGGAAGAGAATGCGTGTCAATCGTTCGGGACGAGCCGTGGGCGTCGTGGTAGGTGAGGGAGAGGGAATAGGACGCGACGCCGTCGCTGCGGTGGCGCACAAAGACATCATCGGTGCGTCGATCATTTTGGGGAACGGGCGCACCGCTGACGGGAAGTAATGTGGTCAAAGGCACACGACGCGGCGCGGTGGGCGGTGGCGTTGAGGGATGCTGCGCCGGTAAAGACAACGGCTGCACCTCACGCGGTTGGGTCTGCGTTTGCGGCTGCACCTCCGGCTCCTCGGGATGCGGGTGGGGCGTCTGTTCGGATGGCTGCGGCTGCCCTTGTCGGGGTGGAAGCGGTTGTCGCGTTGCGGTTGGGGTGAGATTGGTTAATACACTCGACGGGGTCACACCGGTGTTGGCGTAGAGCTCCATCGAGTGGCGTAGCTGTTCCTCACGCCGGGTCTCGAGGCGGTGAAGTTGCTCAGCTAAAAGCGATCCGCCGCTGAGGATGCCGGCACTTGGGGCCACCACAGCTGTCCCGACGAGGTGCGAAAGCGTTTGTTGGAGTTTGCCACGAGGCATACAGACACCATCCACTAACTGTCGCGCATCACTAAGAGCGTGTGGCGATGCCCGCGGCGCATGAAGCGTTGCGTTACTAGTCGAATGTTCCGCTGTTGAATTGACTTTTCTAGTCCTAGTCGTATCAGTGCTAGCGAGAAGATGGCTTGTGTCGTTTGTATAGGCCTCATCCTCCTGCGTGTCATGGATGGGATCCTGTCTCGTCTCGCCCAACGCATTTGTGGCTTGTTGCGAACCCCCCACCCGCACATCCTGCGCGTGCCATTCAATCTCACTCAGTCCCGTCTCGCCATCAACAAACGCATCCGCCGCCATCGGCCCCGCCGCCCCATGCCGCGAGGTGCAACTCGACAGCAGAACCGTTGGGGTATTCACACTACTACTCAAACTCCCACCCCAGCTATGCCGAAGCCCTCCGCTGCTTCCACTCCGCAGCCCGGAGAAGGATTCGCGTCGCCCCCCGTTTGGGCTGACGGGTGTGCAGAAATCATAGACCGTCGCGTACTCCCCACTTCGCCCCACGCGAAACGGGGAATCCGCGTCCTCCACCTCCACCCGCAACGGACTCGGCGTGCGCGGCGGCTCCAACCGCGTTTGGGCCTCCCTCCCGCCCGTGGCGGTCGGGGCGAGACTGGCGGTGGGGTGTCGACAGCGGGGGTTCGGGGCGTCGGGCTCCGAAAAGGCAGGCGGTCCCTTCCAGCGCGGGGAGGCGGCGGAGCCAAGGGCGACCACCGCACACGCCGCCGCCACACCGGAGGCGCCGAGAAGGACGAGCGCAAAAGGGGCGCAGGAGAGCTGCGCGCAGGCGTCATGAATGGAGCGCACACAGGAGGGTAAACGGGACATGAGGGTTTACTCCTCCAGTAATGCTGTTACTGTTGTTGTTTTCTAAATACACCGCGTAGGACACAACGCTTTTTCGATACGTTGCTTTGGTTTCTTTTGTTTGCTTTCGCTGTTTTGTGTGGTTTAAGCTTTGCGTGGATACGAAAATATTGGACGACACGCTCTTCTTCTTCTTTTTCTTCTTCCTTTAGACTATTTTTGGCAATGTGGATGTTGTTGTTGTTGTTTTTTCGCCTCTCTTCGATTTGCTCCTTCTTTATTTACTTACTGTGCGTGTATGTGTTTGTGTGTTACGTGTATTTTGTCTTTCGTTGTCCACCGATTCTTTTGGTGTCGTCTTCTAGTGATAATCGTTACTTTTTTTAAAAGATACTTCTTTTTTTTCTTTTTATATTGTTTGTCCTTTTATCGTTTTTTCTTTCTGTTCTCGTCTAATTTGTATCAATTTTATTTGTGTGGGTCACAAACAAAAAAAAATTTCTGTTTCTTTTGAAAACAAACAACCACACAAAAAAGTATATATATATATATATATATATAACAAAACTTCACTTGCTAATAAATCAATTGATACCTTCACGTCTTTTTTTGTTTGTTTCTTTGTCAAAATGAGGAAAAAAAGGGTTCGTTATTTTCCCTTTCCAGTCCTTTTTGTACCTTTCTCTTCTTACTAATATTTTTCTTCCCTTTTTTTTTTACTCCTTTTCAGCAATCGTTCTCCCAGATTGTTTTCTTTTTGCTGATGTTGTTAAAAAGAAAAAAGAAATCCAAGTCAAACAAACAAACCACAAAGAAAAAAAAAAAACGCAAAAAAAAAATATCAACGGCCAGTCAAGATGAGTAAAAACACAAGGGGGCTATAAAAATAAGTTTCTCTTTTTTTTTGATTTTTTTTGTTTTAATTTCCCTTTAAAATAAGAAGTAATAAGTTTAGAGGGGAGAATGACAAATTAAAGAAGAAAGCGAAGAGAAAACAGCTTTGGGTTGCGTCACTTCCCTCACCGTGACACTTCCCCAAAGTGTATTTTTGTGTACTTTATACACTCTTTTTTGTATTTTTTTTTTGTTGTTTCTCTCCTTTCTCCTCCTTTTGGATTTCCTTACTTCCTTAACCCCACTTCCTTTATTGTTGCTGTTTCTTTCTTTGTTTCCTAAAGACTATGGAAGATATGCATAAAAAAAAAAAAGAAGAAAAAGAAGAATAAAAAAGACAATTTGTGTAAAAAATGTGTCTTAAAAAAAATCCAAAGGTAAAACAAACAAAAATAGCATTTATATTTTTATATTTCACTTTTCTTTTCAAAGCTCCACACATATCATTAAGATGTATATTTTTTCTTGTTTTTTTTTTTAAAAAAGAATATAATGAAATTTTTAAAAAAGTAAAAATCAAACAAACAAAAAAATATATATTTGGCACGTTGGGTAAAGACGTAACGGGTTTGTGTACCCTCCCCGCGCATTTTCCTCCCACTCACATGATGACGTCTCCTTTTCTGTTCTTTCATTCATATTCCCCCCCTTTTCTTCGCATTGCCATTTATGAATGATGCACTTCTATTCGTCGTCATTGCCGCCCCCACCTGCTGCGGCCTTCTTTGCCGTCTTGGCCTTCATGCGCTTCACACGTCCCGAGCGTCCGTTTCCGAATGGCGAGACATCCGCAAAGGCGATGTGATGCTCCGAGCTGACGCGCACAATAAAGGACGGAATCGTCACAATCTGTTTGGCGACCGCGATGTGGCGTTGTTGAATGAGGACGCGGGCGTGGTGCACGGACTTGGCAAGGCCATGCTTGAACACCACCGTCTGCAGGCGACGCTCGAGAATGTCGGGGACTGTCAAGGAGAGGACGTAATCGAGTTTGTCCTTATCCTCATCGAGAAAGCCGTACTCGTGGCAGCGGCGCATCATAGCGGAGCCCTCCAAAAGTCGACGCGGGTGGTTCTCGGGGAGTGTGAGCAAAAGACGGGCGGTACGGCGCATCTTGGAAAGGGTCATATTCACACGCCAAATCTCACGTTTGCAGCGGAGGCCGTACTGTCCGCAGAGTTTCATCTCGCGGTCGAGACGCTCCTTCTCGAAGGGGCGGCGAGGAGCCTTCCAGACGCGGTTGAAGTTGTTGTAGTTGCGCATCACGTCACCCTTTTGGAAAGAAGAAGAGGAGGAAAGGGAACAGAACGAAAGAAACCAAAAAAAAAAGAGAAAAAAAAAGAGCAGTGACATAAATAAGTATTAACAAACAGAAAACAAGATCGTAACAGCAAAGCAAAAAAAAGATCGACAAAATATATATCCATAATTAGGAATACATTTCAGTATTACTCAAGCAAACAAGAAGAAAAAGTAGGGAAAAATAAAAATAAAAAGAGAGGGAGAAGGAAAAAAAAAGAAAGGAAAATAGGACATGGTATCTTGTTGCATTGTCCAATCTACACAAACACACAAATTTGCACGACTAAGAGGATGCAAATCATCTTTTTTTTTTTTGTATTTAGCCGTTGCGTTTTTGCAGAAAAGCATGAAGTAGAAATTTTCATTTTGTTGTTGTTTTTTCACTTTTTTCTCACTCGATTCACTTATATATGTATATATATATATATATATGTGCTATTTTTTTCTTCCTTTATTTCATCACATTTCCCTCACTTTCCGTGTGTATTCCCTTTCATACACCCCTTTCCTCCTCCCCACACTCCGCAATGTTCACCGCTTACGCATAAACTTTGCGTAAAAGAGGAAGACATCTAACAGCACGAGCGCCAACAGCACCAAACCCTTTACCGCCCACTCCTTATACACACTCATTCGAATCGCACGAATCGTCTGTCGTGCGCCGCGCAGCTCATTGTGCGTTCCCTCAACCGTTTCAATACTCCGCGACACCGTCTCCTTCTGCCGCCCAAGCTCTTGAATGGTGGCGTAACCCATTTCATTCGTTGCCTCACTCGCCCGTAGGGCACGCATAAGGTTCGCGTTGGACTCACCACCGTAATCGGGGTGACCACCGAACCCATTCCTATTTGTATGGTTTGCCGCGTTGCCGGGGACAGCGGGGGCGGAACCGCCAACTTTGGATTTCATATGGTCAATGAGGTCGTCCTCCCGCGCGGCCGCTTTGCCACCTTTGTGCATCGCTTTCTAAAAATAGTAAATAACAGCAATTGCAGCGCTTACAGAAAAACTAAAAAAAAGGAATAACAAAAATTAAAATTAAAAAAACGCATTTCAAGAAAAGAAGTAAAAATATAACAGTTTTATTTCAATTACTATGCGCTTTAAGAACAAAAAAATAATAATAATATTTCTTGATGAAAGAATATTAGTTCAAACGGAGCAAGAAAAGGTTTGAAAGGACAGAAATCAAAACGTTCGGTACATTCTTGAAGTTTGTCTCCAAGTGAAGAAACAAGTAATAATAACAATTCTTAGAAGCAAACAAAATAAAACTATGGAAAAAATATGGTATATATACAAAAATGTATATAAACAATTGCAAAGACATAATCAAAAACAGAGCAAAAGAAAGAAAAAGGAATTTGAGTGAGATCACTGCAGTTTTCCATTCAGTCATCTTTTTGTTTTGTTTTGTTTTGTTGTTGTTGTTGCGTGTGTTGGTATGGGTTGAACAAAGATATACTATTGTAACAAAGAATAGGAACGCTCTTCAAGGAGAAGCAGTTAGAAAACAAAACAAAAAAAAAAGAGCTAATCTGGTCATTTCTGGACTTGAAAAATCATCCATGCAGAAGGAAATTTTCGCATTCTCTTATTTTCTCTTTTCTTTTCATTTATCAATACATATACAGACATAAATATATACATACTCGACCTCTTGAATGTATTATTCATCCTATCACATTCATCACTACTGCTAAGAATAATAATCAAAACGCAAATCAATATTTTTTTTATTTTCTGTTGCTGTTGTTGTTGTTGTTGTTTTTTTTTTTTTCGTCTTCTTCTTCTTCTCCTCCTATTCCTTTCGTTATTGTTTAAAAAAAATGGTCTGGCGCCATTATTTTCGCTTTCCTGACAGTGTATGGTTAATTCCTCATCTCTTGTATTTACGTTTTTTTCTTTATTATTTTTTCATTCTGATTCTTCAGTTGAGAATTCATTTTGCGTTTTCATCGTATTCTTTCCACCAAATCCCTTTTGTTTTCTTTTCTTTCATGTCTTTTCTATTGTATTGCTGTTATTGTGGGTGACCTTTATGTTATTTTTTTTTCTCATATTCAACCTAAATTTGAAACATATATGCATTACTATCTTTACAGCAAATTAAATAGATGGAATCCAAGTGGAGCTATGGCCGACGTCGGCTGATCGCTTCATAAACACGAAAAAAAAGAAAAAAAAGAAACACACAGGAAAAACAAAACACAAATTTCTACCATCCCAGATTCATAATGCAATGTGACGGGTGTGTGTGCTTCCATTTTTTGCTTGTGTTCCCTGAAATATAAATAAATAAATACAGAACTATATATCATACGAATCATTTCTTTTTTCACCATTGAGAGCTTTTTGGAATTTCTTACCATTTACGTTTTAGCTCCTCGTACAAGTCTTTTTGTTTCCTTTTTTTAGGGATTCTCATTTTACTTCACCCCTTAAAAAGCCTCTTTACATCTACTTTTTATTTTACTTGGAGTATTGTTGTACAGTAGCAAAAAAAAAGAAAAAAAAACACCTCCTCATGCTCAAGCTTTTGGAGGCTAATGCATTGCAAATGTTAGCGAATAATGTTGAGAAACTCTTGTACATGTCAAGTCAAAAACTTTTTTTCTATCACCGTATCTGTCCCACTTTCCTTCCCTGTTCTCTCTGAGTTTTTCATACTTCGCCCTGTGATTGCCATTTTGGCGTTAAACCTTGGCGCATTGCTTGATGGAGCGACAAACAGGAATCTTGACCTTAATGGGTTCCACGTTAGTGATGGATTTCCGTTTCCATTTACATTGGGTCGGACAGGTGGAAGTCCCATGCGTGAAGAGTATGGTGGGGACAAGAAACCCCTCACTCCCATAGATTCTCCACGATATAAAGACGACAAACTGCTCACAAACAGTGCGCTTGGCTTGCATGTGTTGACTTTGTCATAGCGTGCCCTTGGTGATGGTATTTCAGCAGAGGCCGTAAAATGACTGGGTTTGCCGGCACCTCGTTGCTTCACTATTGGCGGTCTCGAAACTTGAGGCGACGTGCAAACAACACCAGTCCGTGTCTTTTCATTGTCAAGAGTATTATTCAGATGAGCGTTACTAGTGCTACCAGGAAAACTAGCAAAAGTAGTAGCAGTAATAGTAGCAATCGGATCAGTGGCAGTAGTAGCAATATCAGTATTAATAGTCGTAGTAGGAGTACTAGTAGTATTGGAGTCTGTTGTTTCTGGGTTGGTATTTGCACCTGCAGTGCTCGCGTCTGGTAATTGCACTGTCTTATTGATCGGTAATGGGCTATTGATGGATGGCCTAGGTGTTTCTTTTTGTTTCGGTGTGGGCGATGTGCGCGATGATGGACTTGCTGTTTTAGGCGGTGTCGATGGTGGCGATGGTGTACACGTGGATGCGGCGGTTGAATGTGATGTATTCAGACTTCGCACATTTGCTGACGATTGCGTTTCATTGACTTTAATGTTCGTTTTATCTCCGAAAAGCGCCCCTCGCACTCGCATCGTTGGAGGCGGATGAGACATTCGCGTATTTGCCTGAGAGCGGCGGAAGGTGCTACTATCGTCACTCCTACTATTAGGGTTGTTGTTGTTAATGTTGCTCTTTTTACGTCCTACATAGGAGGAACTAGTGTCGTTTTCGCTTTCGCTATAAGAGGTGTTAGTTCTCCCAGCGGCGAAACTACTATCGGTTAGAGAGCGTGCGGCACGTGCGGGAAAGGTCCCACGCTTCACGAAAGAGCGGCCATCTTGTATTGGAGTGGATGATCCTAATATATCTTGGAGGACTTGTTGAAGCGATATACCACCTTCAAATCGTTCCCGTAGAGAATCTACTGTCCATTTTCGTAATACCTCCCCTTGGGAAACAGTGGGGTTTAAGGGAAAGGATACAGATGCTGCATGACCATGATGAGAACGACGTAAAGTGACATGTGTGCTGCTAATTGAAGCATCCGCGCTTTGCATTTGACGTGCTCGATTCCCTTCAGGAGTATATTGAAATACATTTTGTTGGCACACAAGGGAAAAAAAGGAAATAAACTGTTCTGATGTAATGTACAGCACGTCACTGGATGACTCAGATATCCTTGCAGAGGGAAGTCCATCTGAGGAATTACACGGCCGGCCAGATTCTTCAGCGGAAACACTATTTGCATGCATACCATGTGGTGAGAGAGGAGACCGATCTTTTGAATCACCGCTGTGAGTGGTTTTTCGCATATTTATGGAACGACGGCCACCATGACAAATGGCTGAAAAGATGCGGTGGCACTGTGCCTCGGCTAGAGGACACCGCATTCGCTGGCTGATGAACCCTAACATTAAATTAAGTTGCTCAAACGTGAGTTTGTCATCGCGAGTGTGATTCATGGCATGGAAACTGTATAACAGAGAACCCTGGGTGCCATAGATGAGATTCTCATAGAGGCGCATAAGCGCAGGAAAAAGCCATAGGCTCTCATCACCGGCAGCGAAGTTGTCCTCCTTCACACTAGTCATTTCTGCAACTTGGGTTGAACTCCTTCGTCGGGAATCTAAAAAATCTGAATTTTCGCTCGTGACAAGTTCAGCCATTGGAGAAGAGCTTTGCCCATTACCAGCCGAAGTAACCGCTGATGGCGAAGTTGACCGATGTCCCAGTGAATTGACTGATGAATCAACGACAGATGGGGAATGTCGTGGTGGCACACACTCTTTTGAAGTGGACATTGACATCATAAAATTTTTATTTGGTGGGCTATCTGGCTCTAAACTTTTTCGTTTGCTCATACTACCTTTTTGCTCTTTTTGATTATGCTCCGCGCTGGTACGTTCACCAGGAGTGGAAAAGTCAAGATCCATAGGGTCTACATTCATAAGAATCTCCGCAAATTCGTCCTCACCATCAGTCCAGTCAAACTCGACCAAGTCTGCAATTTCACCTAACGTAATATGACCCTTCTCGTCACGATCCATATACTCAAAAAGAGAGTACATAGCGTTATCCTCCAACGCTGCAGCTACGGGGGAGATGGTACGTAATGCAGAAACAAAAATGTTGAAACCAAGAATGAGTTTGCGCCAATCCGTCTTAACAGAGGAACTTTTTAATGAATTATACGTCTTCTCACCAGCTAAACTACTATGTTGAGAAGAAAGTACAGTAGAAAGGACTTCCTGATTTTTTGCCTCAGAATTCAATTTTGCGGGGATCATACAACTACGTTTAGTATCACATGGCGATGCGACAATGTTTTCACCATCCCCATAAGTTGGTGTCGTGTTTGATTGAGTACTCGAGTTATTATATGGAGCAGCCTCCGTCGTATCAATACTATTTAGTAAATCATCGGGGAGATCGATATTTCTGAAAATGCGTTGCATAATGGCAACTTGAAAAGGCAGCTGAAATTGCAGTGAAAACTGTGGAACAAAGCGATGGAGAAACTTCACATACTGAACACCGGGTGTACCATTTCGTTCTTTTTTAATGGATATAAACTGGCATAGATAGTACCATGGCAAATGAAGATCTAGAACGTTGCGCATCACATCACACCATTCAACCTTATATATAATACCACTACGGTGAAAATCCACTGCAACAAAAGCAGAGAGGAGGGCATACCGTTTGCGGTAAATAATTTCAAATAAAGATCGAAGCGCATTCGCACGGAGTTTTGCTGATTTGTGTGCTTTGTATTCCACTGACGCGAAACTTATTGAACAATTTGGCTTTGTCACAGAACAATCCACTGTCTTTCCCTCACTCTCTTCTTCTTCTTCTTCTTCTTCTCTTACTCCAATGTCAATGCCTCCCAATTCCTCAGTAGAATTCTCATCTTCAATTTCTTCTGTTTGCAACGTGAAAGGGCATGCAAAATCACGATCTGTTTCCAAAAAAGTGCTACCCCGCTTGGAGAGTTCCGCATCGCGCACATACCAGGTATGAAAAACAGGGTTTATGTTACCCTTTTGAAAGACCGCCACTGCCCCACGGTTGCCAGAGTAACTGGCGTAGTTCGATGCACTAAATACGGTCCAACACTTTCCACCATGTAATCGCTCATATCCCGCGTGCACCATCTCATGGGAACGGACAACAACCTCAAGCTTATTTAGTTTAAGAAATTCCTCTGTTATGGGTGAAAGGTATTCCACTCCACAACCGCGTCTACTTGTTCGCCAGTTTCGGCCTTGATGTCGTAGTCCGATTTGTCGCGAGCGGTATGACTCAACCGGATCATTCCAGAGAATATCCACAAGTATGCGATCATCATCTGTTTTTTGTTCCGCTGCAGGAATATCACGGCGGTGTCCTATTTCTTCAATACGTTCTAGTGTTACTGCATCTCGTGGCACCCCACCATGGACAATGAGAATCATTTCATCCAAGACGGTTACAAGCGGCATCGCCTCATAACTAGCAAGAATACAATTAAATATTGAATGAGCATTTTCTAGTCCATATTTACTACAAACCTCCGCTTGAAAACCGTACTCAGAATTAATACTTTCATCCTCGTGATTACCACGGTTAAGAAAGACGTATGATGGAAATGTACAAAGAAGGGCGAAAACGTATACGAGCACCTCCATACCATTTGGTCCACGATCTACAAAATCACCATTAAACACAAAATACCTCTCTGAATTCGGGACACCACCTAGTAACATGAGCGCCTCACGCAAGTCTTTTAGCTGTCCATGTAAATCCCCAATAACGGCCACCTCTCCATCTTCTGGGATACGTACGTGTTCCACAAGACGCCGAGCGGAGAGAATATCTACCGCCCCTCGAATGATACGCCTCACGAGGTTCAACTCCACCACTCCTCCACTATGTACTTGTCTAACTACTTCCTCAAACTCATTCCACGTCAATACACCTCCCACATGTGAAATACAATCAGCGGAGGAAGATTCTGGGTTGGGATTTGTATCAAGGAGCATGGCTGAATCCTCCGCAAGTGAGATTGCTTTGCCCGAGGCAAGGAGGGGTGTGTAACCACCCGCATTAACACGCAAAGCCTGTTGTTCGCGAAAGGCCTCCACGCCGATCATAACACGTGAGAAACAAAAGTCAAGAAGGCTTTCCTTCACGCGGAAACCACGCCAATGCAGCTGTAGCGCCTCCAACCGTGACTGCATCGCCTTTGGAAAGGATATTTCCTTCTTCTCGTACAGCGGACTCGTCGCTTCCGAAAAGTTTAACGGCGCAAACGCATTATCTGGTCGTTTTACTTTTGGGTATTGAATACTATTTCCACATCTGCTGCGTAGCGCACGGTCCGCATCAATGCGCAGTCTGTATGGGCAAAGATGCACCAAACGCGGCACCACCTGTTCCCCACAATTTGGACAACTTTCCACCCCACAAAGACGCTTATGTTGTCGCATGCGTCCCGCCTCGACACGCGCGTCGCAGATGGTGCAGCGCACCCATTTGTCGGCGAGAGAGCAAAGGCTCATGTGCACCTCGTAATCCGCGGCGGGAAATGTGGCCCGACACCATTCATTCTCACACGTCACGAGGGCACCCCCACCCCGACTATATGTGCTAATAAGATCTGTTAAATACATAAAAGGGTTTTCAGGTTGAGCACGGCTCAAGTTGTCAAGCCACTCATCGACAAGGGAGCGAAGGTGAAAGCGACGCAAATACGTCTCGTTAGGATCATCCGCACCGTTGTGCATGACGGTGTAAACGGGGTTGTTGCAATTCGCAGTTCAAATAGTAATAGAAAAATAACAGTGGCGAAAGTGCGACCACAACAATGAAAAAAAAAAACTCGTTTGTGTATGTGTGTATGAAATACAGGAGATCGTTGGGGAACAAAGTTTGTAAATAAGGAGAAGGGATTATGTAAACAAACACACAAAACGAGAAACAGAAAAAAAAAAAGCCACAACACAGTTCGCAGATGAAAGTTTATTGACTTTCTGTTTATGCGTGCCTCCTTTTATGGTTGTGTCTGTAAAAGAGAAGAGCAAAAAAAAAAAAAAAGAGAGAGAGAGAGAGAGAGGAAAGAGAAGAGAGTTTCCAATACTTCCTTTTGATGGCGGTATTGTTTTACGATTTTGAGAGTTTCTGCTTTCTTCCTGTGAAGAAGAAATAAACTTTCTTCTAATGATTTGTTCTTTTAAAAGACCTTGAGGTTTTTTCTTTGTTTCGTTGCTTCCTTGTAATGATAACGAATGTTTTAAAAGAGACGTGAGAAGCCACAAACAATCCTACCTGTCCGCTATACCTTAGCGGAAACAACTGTTCCTTTGTTTCCCCAAAGCGCTTTTCTTCTCGGGGGCGTTTTGAATTTTGTAAATTTTGTTTCTTTTCTTTATCCTAAGTTTGTTAATTTGGACTTTTTCGCAACGACTACTTGTTTGGTAAAAAAAAAACTCCTATATACGCTTTATGTCACCACGCGAAGCCTTTAGTATTTAGCGAAAGAGAAAAAAAAGAAGCAAAGAAAAGTCAAAAAAAAAAGGGAATGCTCTCACACAAAAGAAAGAAACATAATAATAAAAAGTGTATATAATGCAACGAAGCTCCAGCAAACGTTTTGCGTGTAAAATTTAAAAAAAAAAGAACATCTAAAGGCCAAATACGGTACAAAAACAATAACAAAAAAAAAAGATAGCACTTAAAGTCTTTTAGTTTGTGTATGTATGTATGTGTGTGTGTGTGTGTTTTACTTTCTCATGACGTTCCGATATTAAAGACCAAATAAGAACAAAAATGGACACACAAACATAGAGAAAACAAACAAACAAACAAGAAGAACCGATGTACCTCCATTCGTGTGTATGATGTTTGCATAATTCATATTAAGCAGCAGTAAACAAACAAACAGGTCAAACATACAATATATATATATATATATATATATATATATGTATATATATAAGAAGAATACATCAGTCCTCCTAGTGACCGCAGTGTCCGCAGCAGGGACAGAAATTCAGAATTTGGTTCTCGCGCGTTGTGGCCGCATCCCATGGCTCATCCCCGCCGTCGAGGAGTACCCGCAACGGAACCGTTTCGCGACGCACTGCCACACCCAACCTCTCCGCCATTTCCTGCCAATCCGTCGCGTCCAACTCCTTTTCCACTTCACCCCCGCTGTAGTGATCCCCTGCGTAGAAAACAATGCCGCCCTCCCGTTGAGAGGCGGGAAGAGCCGTGAGGGCCGCATGCAACTGTGCCGCGTCTCGGCCAATGACCATCACACGCAACGCCAACACCATTTCCGGCGCAAAATCGCGCGCCAATAACATCACATGTTGACAAATAAAATCCACCCCCTCTTGCCACCCTGATGCCACACCCTTTTCCGCCCTTTCCTCCGCTTGGGTAAAGCTCGCCCCTAGTGGCGTTGGCATCTCCATTGGTAATCGCACCAACACCGTTTGTGCGCTCCCAAAGGCACCGTTGAGGGCGGCAAAGGCGGCGCCCCACGCCAACTCCACCGCCGTCTGTGTGGCCGCCCGCGCTACGGACATGGCGGAGAGATCTAAAACCAAAACGGTTCGCTTCAACGCCGGGTTTGGCATTGGGGCGATTGTTCCCAACGCGTGGGCGACGGCCTTGTCGGGGAAGTGATGCGTCACCACCACGGCGCGTTGCAAACCGACGCGGGCGGTGAGGGGAGTGAAGTCCGCATCGGTTTCCGCTTTGCCAAAAATGGTGTTTGGAAAGAGGCGGAGGTCGTCGTAGGCGATGTCGTACACATTCCACACCTCCTTCCACACCACGCGACGTAACTGCTGGGCAAGCTCCGTGTTGGAGGGCTCATTTGGGGCCTGCAGGCTCACGTGAAAGTGTGGAAAGGGGAAGGAAAGGCCGGAAAGGGTCGGGGGGGGAGTGTTCGTGAGGCGAAAACCGCGTAAGTGCATGAGGGCTGCCTGTGAGTTTTCAGGGGACGCACCCTGTCCACGCACACGAAGAAGCATTTCAAGTGGACGTAATCCTATTCACTCTTACAAAAATCCTGCTTGGAAATTATGTATTCCAATTCTGATAATTGTATATATATATATATTTATTTATTGATTTAAAATATCTTTTTCTTTCTTATTTTAAGTTTCGTTACTTTTTGGATTACTTCCTCTCTCTTTTGTGAACCTATCACAAACAAATGTTTCTTGTTTGTTTGTTTTTTCGTGAATACTACTAGTCGAAATAGAAGAATAATTTCACTGCATAAATGCAAAGAATGCAAAAAAGAAAAACATTAAATAGAATGGAAAGTGTACAAAAAACAAAAAAAAAGGAGGGTGGAAGCGCGAGTGCGAAGCTTTTCCAAGAAATTCTTACTTTAATTTGGTCACGCATGTAAAAAATGAAAACATAGCACTTTCACAGAGTAGTGAAGAATATCGCAGTCACCATTCCTTTTCTTTTCTTTTTTTACTATCTACGTTTCAGTGCACGTATGATAGCCTGTCTGTTTGGGCGTCATTGTTTTTTTCGCGTTGAGATTATTTTCTCTTACTTTTCAATCACATCTCCTTCGTACAAGTTTTGTCGGTTTGGACATCTTTGTGCAGACAAAGTAGAGAATGCAAAACAAAGAGTAAAAAAAAAAAAAAACATTATATCACAAAAAAAAAAGAGGTAAAAAAAGCAAAACGAAAAAAAAAAAAAAGACGACAACAAACATAAAAAAGAACAAGTGAAGAAGGTATCTTGCTCTGTTTGCATCTAATTCTAAAAAGAGTGAGCTCTTCAAACAAAAATGAAAAGAAGAAGACAAACACAATTTCGCACGAAGAACTAAAGAAAGGCGGAGGACAAGCGAAACTCACAATTTTTCCATTCTTCTTCCTCCCCTCCCTCAAAGCCTTCCAAGTGTTTTTGTGCTTTATGTGTCGTTTAACTCTATTGATTTGTAGCATCCCCGAGCACATCCCGTTTGCGACCTCCCATCTTCTTTCCTGCGGCGTAGGAAAAAGCCCTATACGGCGTTCCGATTGGTGTTGGCACCATTTCTCCCGCCGTCAATGCCTGTGAGGTGGCGCGGGAAACTGGCGCGGACGCCGCATGGGGGCCTAATGCCTCCTTATTGTTGGCACTGTTCTGGTTGGAATGGGTGTTGCCTGTATTGTTGTTGAGGCCACCCTTGAGGCAGGAGCGGAGGGCGCGTGTGGGGACACTCGTTGTTGCGTTGGCGGCAATAAACTGACGCTCCTCTAGCCCAGGCGGGGCGTGGCGGCACTGTTGTTGTTGTTGTTGTTGCTGTCGGAGTTGATGTAGGTGCCGCTCCACTCCGGCGAGTTCCGTCTCCATGGCGCGCATCTCCTGCTGTCGCTGTTTACGCCGTGCCTTGAGTGCACTCTGCGCGTTGTTGAGACGCGTCCGCATTGTGTGCTCCTCCTCCGCCCACGCCATACTCTCGCGCTGCAGCACCACCTCGAGGTCCTCCCGCTCGCGCAGCCGTTGCTCCTCGGACTGAATCGTCCGCACCATCGCATGCATAGACTCATAATCGTCGAGGGTCTTCACATACACCTCCTCCACCCGCGCCTTTTGCTGTTGGGTGAGTTGACAGCGCTCCTCCAACTCGTGTGCCTGTGCCTCCACCTCCTCGAGGCGCTGCAGCATGTCCTGCTTCTCACGCTGCACAAGCTTATCGTAGCGGGAGATGTCCTGCTTGAGGTCTTTGCGCTGTTGGGCAATGGCACTAATGTCCTCTTGAACAACACTGATTTCCGTCTCAGCCTCAACTACGCGGTCGCGCCATTGCGTTAAAAGTCCCTCTGACATAATATTATTCTTTTTTGTTTGTTTGTGCGTGTGCGTGTTTGGTTGCTTTGTCTAATACGATCCCTTGTGGTGTACCTCTAATTATTCTCAACGTTCTATTAAAAGTCTACAATTGTAAAACTTAACCAAAAAAAAAAAGAAGAAAAAAACAACTTTTTCATAAGCATTCATAAACTTATACTTTATATCAAAAAGAGAATGAAACAGAACCTAAAACAACTGGGTATGAAAAGATCATTCTTCTACTAAAATTTTAAAAATGTTCTTCCTCAACAAACAAAAACAAAAAAAAATGGCCTTGGTTCAGGTGGTAAATGCGTATTTGTGACTATGCGTGTCAACGCTTCCCGTTCTTCTACTTCGTTGTTGTTACTTTTATCGATTGTTCATACTCTAACAGATCAAAACAAAAAGAAATAGAATCGGAAAGGGTATACCTTTTCCTAAGAGAAAGGTTGCATGCCTCAACAGTTTAATTTCATATTTTATACTTTTCCTTTGGTATCTTTGAGTCCATATTACGGTTAACAGAAACTTGCGACGCTCCCACATCTTTCTTGAACGCAAAAAAGAAAAAAAAAACATAATAAGCCTCATTTATTTGTACCACAAAAAAAAAAAACCAATATAGACATAAAAACGTATAGGGATGTTGCATCTCAAGGCTTCACACATTCCTTCTTTCTTCTTTTTGCCCTTTTGTTTGCTTGCTTACCTTCACTTGTCTTTCCTATCACTTTGGTGCAGCGTATGGGTTTTTTGGTTCCCAAAAAATTGGCATCAAAGTGTTTCTTCTAATTGACATAATATAAATAGTATCAAAAACACTTTATATTCTCAACAATCCATAGATAACTAATATACTGTAGAAGCCAGACGATTATACATGTCCTTCGTTAGACTTGTATGCATATCACGATCACGTCGAGAGCGACGGAACGCATTCACTGTTCGTGCAGCCACATGATGCTCACGCACACGTTGCCACATTGCACGCGCAAGCAGCCGTTTACCAACCTTCAAAAACTTGCCCGACTCACCCTCCGCAGTCGCATACCGTTCAACATCCCTAGACAATTTAAGAAGCATATGCCTTGCATCTCCGTCCAACTGTTCCATGGAATTAGACTCTTCCACCGCCGGTTCAACGATAGGTATCATTCTCGAAACGGCGCCAAAGACAAGCACAGCGCTAGAAAGTACAACGCAGGCCAACCACTGATCACCACGAAGCGGAGTAACACGCATAAAACGGCCCATCGTTTCCACCGCCAAAACCTGAAAGCCATAGCAAAAAGCAACGACGGCCATAAAACTCTTCGAACGTGACCATAAACCCTCAAACATATTCACTTCGTCATACAGCTTCCGGCAATTAAACATATGAAATAAGGTTGTTAACACGAAAACGTTAAACATTACCGTTTGAAGCTCCAGTCCGCCACTTCTAATTTCAAAAAGCACCGTTCCCTGACGTTCCACCACAAGGGATGAAATCACTTGAAAAGCTGCCACTGTAGTGATGGTGCACCACATTCGGCGGGATATGAGGGGTGCCTTGCGAGAAACAGGGCCGCGGGTGAGGCACTCCTCCGATGGCTCCTCTGTGGCGAGCGCGAGCGCTGCAAGGGTGTCCATAATAAGATTCACCCACAGCAGCTGCACCGTCGAGAGCGGCGACGTCTGCGTGGACGAGAAGAGTGTGCCGACAAACGTTAGCGTCACGCTGGAGAAGTTCACGGTGAGCTGCAGCTGCAGGAACTTGCGGATGTTGTCATTCACGGTGCGGCCCCACACAACGGCGCGCTGCACGGAGCGGAAGTTGTCGTCGAGCAGCACCACGTCCGCCGACTTGACGGCGATGTCGGTGCCGCTGCGCATCACGAAGCCGACGTTCGCCAGTCGCAGCGCCGGCGCGTCGTTCGTGCCGTCGCCCGTCACCGCCACCACCTCGCCGCGCGTCATCAGCATCAGCACCAGCAGCTGCTTGTCCAGCGGCTGCGACCGCGCCATGACCGTCATCCGCCCAAGAATGTTCCAGAACTTCTCCATGTTCGCCTCGTTCCCGTACGAGTCGTACACCAGGTTGCGGAAGTCCTTCCCCGTCATCGCCAGGTCGCCGCGCAGCCGGTTGTAGATGCCGCACTGCCGAGAAATGGCGATGGCCGTGTCGAGGTTGTCGCCGGTGCACATCCGCACTGTCACCCCCGCGCGCTGGCACTTGCCGACCGCCGCCGGCACCTCCGGCCGCAGCGGGTCCTGGATGCCGACGAGCGCGAGCCACACCAACCGCCCCGTCGGCTCCTCCTCCGGGAGGGCGGCGGCGCGGAGGCGCGCGTACGCCACGCCAATGGTGCGGTTCGCATCGTTCGCGAGGGAGCGGAGCTGCACCGTGATCTTCTCCCGCACCGCATCCGTCATGGGCTCCTCCGCCCCGCCGCTCGCCACGTAGCGGTCGCACATCGCCAGCACGCGGTCCGACCCGCCCTTCACGTGGTGCACCACCTCGCCGTCGCCGCCGCGCACAACCGCGCTCATGAACTTGCGGTCGCTCGTGAACGGGAAGATCGCGAAGCCCTGCGCGCGGCACCGCTCACGCAGCCGCTGGTGCGGCCGGCTCGACAGCCCGTCCTCCGCGCCTTGCGCGGGCAGCAGCACGCGGTCCACGAAGTCGAGCAGCGCGTTGTCCGTCTTGTTGCCCTTGTCGTCGCGCCACTGCCAGAACGGCGCCACCGCCTCGCCGTCCTTGTTCGTCTGCCGCACAACCTTCTCGCTCGAGCTGTTGATCGACAGCCCCTCCACAAGAAGCTCCTTCGCCGCGTCCGGCAAGCTCCCAAGGTTGACAGGCGTCGGTACGTCCCCGGGGTCGCGCACGTTGAACCGCGTCATCGCCACGTACCCCTGCACCACGCTCATCAAGTTCTGCGTCAGCGTGCCAGTCTTGTCGCTGCAGATCTGCGTCGCACAGCCCATCGTCTCGCACGCGGCAAGCCGCCGAACCTGGTTGTTGTCGTCATGCATCTTGCTCTGCGAGTACGCAAGAGCAATCGTCACCGCAAGTGGGAGCCCCTCCGGCACTGCCACAACAACAATCGCAACGCATAGCAGAAAGTAATCCAGGAAGCGCTTAAATACAAAGTCCTCCGTGTCACGGATCACGCGGAACACCTCAATCACGGAAAGGAGCGCAAAAAGGAGTGCCGCCGCGCTCAGACCAAAGCGACCGATGAATCCTGCCAGCTCGTCCAAACGCTCCTGCAGCGGGGTTGGCCGCGGCCCGCCCTCCTGGCGCGACTCCATCAGCAACTTGCCGCCAAACGACGACTCCCCAACCGCGCACGCCAGCATGAACGTGTCCTCCGCCGTGTTCACCACCGTTCCGGTCAGGATGATCGGTGCCCCCGCGTTCTTCTTCTTCGGGTCATTCTCGCCGGTCACGCTGCTCTCGTCGATCACAACGCTCATGCCGCGCACGAAGAAGCCGTCCACCGGCACCACGAGACCGGGGGACAGACCCACAACGTCGCCAACGACAATCTCCGTCACATCAATCGTGCACTCACGGCCGTCGCGGAGGACAACGATGGGCTGCGCAGAGTTCTCCTCCGTCAGCTTGCGGAACTTCAGCTCCTTGCGGTAGTCATTCACCGAGGAAACGGTCGTCACCACAAGCACAGAGACAATGATGGCAAAACCCTCGATCCACCCCGTTTTGCGATTCACCTCCGTCTCGCCGGGTTCAGGGACAGTCAACCCCAACACAAGCGACACTATGGCCGCGGCCGTCAGGAGAAGAATCATGTGGTCGCTCCAAGCCGCCTTGTAGATTTGCCAGAACGTGATGGACTCCTCCTCAGGTAGCGTGTTAGAACCAAACACTTCCCGGCGTCGCTCCACTGTGCTTGACCGCACACCGTTCCGAAGGTCTGTTCCCAGTTTTGGAGCGATACCATTCACTTTACCAAGCTTCTCATACTGCGGCATGCCTTCGTTGGCGCGGGCGAAAATGCTTTCCATGTCATTACGAATTCCTGTTCCAATATCCTCACCACCGGAAACGTGTATGTGAGTGCTGCTTTGTCTACGAACGGCTTCAATAAGTTGTGAGCGCCGCATAGAATCTTCCATCTCTTCCTCTTCACAAGTTCCGTAGGAATTGCTTGATAATTGATTTAACATTTCCTTAATTTTTTATCTAGTTTCGTTGCTTTCCTAGTTACGACTTCTTTTTGTTGTTTTTGTTTGGTTGTCTTGTCTGCTACTGATTCAACTCCTCCCCTGAATTTCTGCGTATCCAGGTCAATTTTCTAATCTACGGGGGAAAAAAAAAATATCAAAAAAGGAGGAGATAAAAAGAGGAAGAAAAAATTCTAATCAAAGAGGCTGTACTTTTGTACGTTACTACTCCTGAAAGAGACTGAAAATGAACAATCTGGTATTTGTCGTTGAATAAAGACAATTCCTAACTCGCTTGGGTTTGTATGTTTTCGTGGGTATTTTTCTTTTTTGAGTTATTTCTGTTTGTTTGATTGTTTTTCTCTTATTTACGCTTATTAAAAAAAAAAAAATTTCAGGTCGCACGTCACCATTGCCCTTTTCCTCACTCGCTCTCTCTTTTTCTTTTTTTTTATGTCTAGTATTGTCATTGTTTTTACTCACACATCGCCTTGTGGAAACGTGGGAGAAAAAAAAAAAAAAACATGCTTTGCTTCACATACAAGACACTTTTTGTTGTTGTTTCTGTTGTTGTTTACAAGTCGCGTAAGAGTGATGCATTTAGAAGAAATCCATCAGAAAGGGACTCTAAGTGCTGTGCTTGTTCACGCAGTTGCATTAACTTTAATAGAGTGTCAATGCGCTGCGCCAGTGGACCGTAGTTCTCCTCCTTCTGGCTGAAGTAGCTCTCACTATTGAGAACACGCGCAAGTTCATCACAGTTACGCCGCACAGACTCCAGCAATGCGCCAAGGTAGTCCGACATTTCATCCGAGTTCAGTGCGGAGCAAGTGCTTGGAAGTGGGGCAACAGTCATCCCCTCAAGGCATAGTAACTGATAGTGATCCACATCCACCTCCACCTTTACCTCTCGCAGTACACCTTGCTTTCCCACGCGGCAGTCACGAACCAGACGATTCTCGCGCAGTGTGTTACGTTTGTTACTTATCTTTGTGTAAAAGTCAATGTACTCCTGGGTTGGGACAAAAGCACGGAGGTACAGTTTTCCCATCAGGCTTGTGCGGAACGGATCATACACGAGCAAAACACTTGGGTGGCCATCCATTGAGAGCTGCGCCAATTGTTGTGCGGAGCGAACGGAGTAGGGGGCGTTGGCGCATGCGCTACTCACCGTAAATTGACCCACGTGGTAGCTGTCGAGCTCCTCCTTCTTCAGCATGCGTCCCATTCTTTCAAACATTTGGCGTTCCTCACGCTGTTCCGCGGCCATACGGCGCTCGCGCTGCTCCGGCGTCTCGTCATCGGTGGCGCGTGCGGTCGGGGCGGCGGGGAGAATATTTGTGATGTCAATGGTTTCATTCAGTTGCACCCCGCAGAGGCGGCCAAGAATGGCAAAGTGCGAGGTCACATTCTGCGCAAGACTTCCAAGGGAGCAGAGGGCGGAGAAGGAGATGCGAACGTTTTGAACAGGCGGGAGCTGAATAGCCTGCACGCAACCATCCTCATCGGTTTCGTGGAAATTCTCGTTGATGACCACATCGTGGGACGCCAATTGCACGTCTGGATAGCCGTGATACATCTTCCCCTGACTTTAAGCTCAAAGGAAAGAAGAACAAAAAATATGTATATACACAACTATCAATCCCTTATTTGAATAATACATTTGTGCACAAATGATAAATTAAAAAGAATGAGGAAAGAGAAGATGGGAGAAAGCGAAGAACCCAATATATATATATTTTTTAAAAAAAGCATAGTGCAAAAACCGTATCGTTAAAATATTGTTGGTTGTTGTTTCGTTGTTGTTTACATTTGTGTGTGTACGAAAGACGGCTTTTTTTCTTTTGTGTCTCGTAGATATGATAAGATGGCAAAACGAAATCGGGACGAGTATTACAAACACTTCAGCAAAGTAAATAAAAATGATGAAGGAAAAGAAATTACAAACAAAAAAACAAAGCAACAAAAAAAGATCCTTACCATTACATAGGAGCGAATTTGAAATGCCTGTGTACAATGGAAATTTAATAGTTTTTTTGATGATCACTTTCTTCGAGACGGAGCTGCATTTTTTTTCTCATTTTTTTTTCTTTTTTTGCTCTTCAATTTTAACTCGGTTCAAGGCGTTCACATAAGCTACAATAACAGAGCGCAATTAAACCTTTTTGAATTCTTACTTTCTTTTTTTTCTTTGCTCGTATCACTTTTTTATTGATCTTTTTTTTTTTTTGAAGTTATTTGTCCACACTCGTCTACTTTCCTTACGGATGAATGTATATATAAATAAGTATATATATATATATATATATATATATATATATATATATATATATATATATATAGATATACCCATCTTAAGATTGCGAAAACTATTTCGGCCTCTCACTTTTTTATATAAAAGCTACGTATTGTTAAAAGTGAAATTGTGGAGGTTGAAAAACAACAAACTCAGCGAAAAAGAATTCCAGAGAGGGAAAAAGCGAGGTAGAACGAAAGAAAAAAAAGAATTAAAACGAACAACATCAACACACAAAAAAAAAAACTTTTAACACAAAAAAGAAGAAAGGTGGAAGAGGATAAAAAGGCGAGAAAAAAACAAAAAAAGTAAAACGAAAAAAAAAAAACACTTTTCGGAAACAAAAAAACAAAACGAATTGACGTTTAAACATAACACTCATGAGAAGTCAAAGGAATTGTGAACGTTCAATGCACCATCCAGGAAAATTTATATAAACATACTAATATACTAATATATATATATATATATATATATATACATATATATATAATTAAATGTATTCTGTAATATGAATGAACACCATATTCACCATGAGTCACTGACCTTCGTCATAATATCCTCATTTTCTTTTTCATTCTTTTTCCTTTTTTAAAAAATAAAAAAGAAACTTTTTTTTCTTTTTGTTTTTTCTGCCCAAGATACATAATTGGTGTCTTGGAAGGTCACATCCATGTTTCTCGCTCGATTTTGATATACACCTTTGCTGTTCATCAACTTTCATCCAAAAGTAATACAACACCTGGAATATAAAAGGGGACCACATTACAGATATAGAAAAAAAAAAAAACTCGCCATGGAAACAAAAAAACACTGCAAAGCACAAATAAGGTAAAAAGAAAAAAAACAAAAGCCAGACACCAACACCATTGCAAAGAAGAAAAATACACTATTTTCGTACTCTGGAGGATGTTGCCCGTTCAACCAGTCTCAGAAACCCGATCGATCCAAAAGAACAAACCAAATTAAAAGAAGATGGCAAAAGAAATGGCAAAAATATATAAAAAGGAAAAAAAAACCTCCGCAAGGTGCATCTTATCTACGACATAGAAACACGCAAGTTTCAGTGTGTCCTTGTTTCTGTGCGTCTAACTGCTCAAAATCATAAGATAAAACAAAAACAAAAAAAGATTTGCGACTATTCCTCAGCCTTTCTCATACCTCAAAAAAATAAAAAAAACGCAATGTTCTTTTTTTTTTTATTCTTGCCTCTTAATCTTGTTGTTACTTTCTCTTTTTGCTGTGTTTTAGGAATGCAGCTCCCTCAATCTCCAGTACATTTGCTTTGACACATCGTTACGCATGTCACGATCCTGACGCGCGCGTCGGAAGGCATTAACAATACGCAGCGTATTTACACGACGACCCTCCACTTGGTGCCAAAGAGACTGCGCACGACACCGAAGAGCCATCCGCAAGTACGCACCCTGTTCAGTAGATCCCTCAAGATGCACACGCTCCACATCTTGGGAAAGCTTTGTTATAAACTGTCTCATGTCATCATTCACATTCTCTTCACCGGATGTCTTTGGATATTCCGGCTCGGCAATTGGCACAAAGCGACCCAAAACACCAATGGGCCAAACCAATATAGCAATAAATAAACTTATAGCCCACTCCGTAACATTCAACCGACGAACTCGCATCAAATCACCAAAGAGCGTCACTGCAATAAACTGAAAAACTGCACAGAATGCCACAATTTTTAGGAACAATGAAGACCGTTCAAATCCCTCAAAAATATTCTTCTCATCGTAGAGCTTCCGGCAATTAAACATGTGAAAAAGGGTTCCAAACACGAAGACATTAAAGAGAAACGTTGTGTGTTCATAAGAACCCTCCTTTGATGAAGCAAAAAAACGGCGACCAAAAAGAGAAATCAAAAGAGAACAAATCACTTGAAAAGCTGCCACTGTAGTGATGGTGCACCACATTCGGCGGGATATGAGGGGTGCCTTGCGAGAAACAGGGCCGCGGGTGAGGCACTCCTCCGATGGCTCCTCTGTGGCGAGCGCGAGCGCTGCAAGGGTGTCCATAATAAGATTCACCCACAGCAGCTGCACCGTCGAGAGCGGCGACGTCTGCGTGGACGAGAAGAGTGTGCCGACAAACGTTAGCGTCACGCTGGAGAAGTTCACGGTGAGCTGCAGCTGCAGGAACTTGCGGATGTTGTCATTCACGGTGCGGCCCCACACAACGGCGCGCTGCACGGAGCGGAAGTTGTCGTCGAGCAGCACCACGTCCGCCGACTTGACGGCGATGTCGGTGCCGCTGCGCATCACGAAGCCGACGTTCGCCAGTCGCAGCGCCGGCGCGTCGTTCGTGCCGTCGCCCGTCACCGCCACCACCTCGCCGCGCGTCATCAGCATCAGCACCAGCAGCTGCTTGTCCAGCGGCTGCGACCGCGCCATGACCGTCATCCGCCCAAGAATGTTCCAGAACTTCTCCATGTTCGCCTCGTTCCCGTACGAGTCGTACACCAGGTTGCGGAAGTCCTTCCCCGTCATCGCCAGGTCGCCGCGCAGCCGGTTGTAGATGCCGCACTGCCGAGAAATGGCGATGGCCGTGTCGAGGTTGTCGCCGGTGCACATCCGCACTGTCACCCCCGCGCGCTGGCACTTGCCGACCGCCGCCGGCACCTCCGGCCGCAGCGGGTCCTGGATGCCGACGAGCGCGAGCCACACCAACCGCCCCGTCGGCTCCTCCTCCGGGAGGGCGGCGGCGCGGAGGCGCGCGTACGCCACGCCAATGGTGCGGTTCGCATCGTTCGCGAGGGAGCGGAGCTGCACCGTGATCTTCTCCCGCACCGCATCCGTCATGGGCTCCTCCGCCCCGCCGCTCGCCACGTAGCGGTCGCACATCGCCAGCACGCGGTCCGACCCGCCCTTCACGTGGTGCACCACCTCGCCGTCGCCGCCGCGCACAACCGCGCTCATGAACTTGCGGTCGCTCGTGAACGGGAAGATCGCGAAGCCCTGCGCGCGGCACCGCTCACGCAGCCGCTGGTGCGGCCGGCTCGACAGCCCGTCCTCCGCGCCTTGCGCGGGCAGCAGCACGCGGTCCACGAAGTCGAGCAGCGCGTTGTCCGTCTTGTTGCCCTTGTCGTCGCGCCACTGCCAGAACGGCGCCACCGCCTCGCCGTCCTTGTTCGTCTGCCGCACAACCTTCTCGCTCGAGCTGTTGATCGACAGCCCCTCCACAAGAAGCTCCTTCGCCGCGTCCGGCAAGCTCCCAAGGTTGACAGGCGTCGGTACGTCCCCGGGGTCGCGCACGTTGAACCGCGTCATCGCCACGTACCCCTGCACCACGCTCATCAAGTTCTGCGTCAGCGTGCCAGTCTTGTCGCTGCAGATCTGCGTCGCACAGCCCATCGTCTCGCACGCGGCAAGCCGCCGAACCTGGTTGTTGTCGTCATGCATCTTGCTCTGCGAGTACGCAAGAGCAATCGTCACCGCAAGTGGGAGCCCCTCCGGCACTGCCACAACAACAATCGCAACGCATAGCAGAAAGTAATCCAGGAAGCGCTTAAATACAAAGTCCTCCGTGTCACGGATCACGCGGAACACCTCAATCACGGAAAGGAGCGCAAAAAGGAGTGCCGCCGCGCTCAGACCAAAGCGACCGATGAATCCTGCCAGCTCGTCCAAACGCTCCTGCAGCGGGGTTGGCCGCGGCCCGCCCTCCTGGCGCGACTCCATCAGCAACTTGCCGCCAAACGACGACTCCCCAACCGCGCACGCCAGCATGAACGTGTCCTCCGCCGTGTTCACCACCGTTCCGGTCAGGATGATCGGTGCCCCCGCGTTCTTCTTCTTCGGGTCATTCTCGCCGGTCACGCTGCTCTCGTCGATCACAACGCTCATGCCGCGCACGAAGAAGCCGTCCACCGGCACCACGAGACCGGGGGACAGACCCACAACGTCGCCAACGACAATCTCCGTCACATCAATCGTGCACTCACGGCCGTCGCGGAGGACAACGATGGGCTGCGCAGAGTTCTCCTCCGTCAGCTTGCGGAACTTCAGCTCCTTGCGGTAGTCATTCACCGAGGAAACGGTCGTCACCACAAGCACAGAGACAATGATGGCAAAACCCTCGATCCACCCCGTTTTGCGATTCACCTCCGTCTCGCCGGGTTCAGGGACAGTCAACCCCAACACAAGCGACACTATGGCCGCGGCCGTCAGGAGAAGAATCATGTGGTCGCTCCAAGCCGCCTTGTAGATTTGCCAGAACGTGATGGGCTCCTCCTCAGGTAGCGCGTTTCGACCAAACACTTCCCGGCGTCGCTCCACTGTGTTCGACCGCACACCGTTCCGAAGATCCGTTTCTAGCTTTGACGCGATACCATCCACTTTACCAAGCTTCTCATACTGCGGCATACCCTCCGTGGAACGTGCAAAAATATTCTCAAGAGTCTTTCTGTACGTTAATCCATAAGGCTCATTAGTCTCATCTACTTCAACGTGAAGCTCAAGCTCAGAGTCTTGATCATCCGATGTGTGAGTTCGACCCTCTTCACTCTGCATGGTTTCTTTTCCCTTGCTTATATATATATATATATATATGTATATATATATATATATCTAGAAGGAATCAAAAAAATTTTTGATGGTGGAATACACCTTTACTTCCTGTATCTATATATTTATGAAAAGGATGATGAAGCATTTTTCTAAGCAATAAGCACTCACGCAACAAATGTAGCCACAAGGAACAATAAAATTTCCTTCTAATAATAACGAAAACATGGTTAACACGCAGAAAAAAAAAAAACTAAAAAGAAATTTAACACGCAATCTCAGTTTGACATTGCCTCCGCTATTCTTGTCTCCACTACAGTCTTAAATTGCTGCAGTTCTTCTACTGTTGCTAAAAGTCTCTGTTTGTCATGAATAAGTGACACAGTCTCCATCTGCGCCTTTGACAACGACCTTCGCAGCAATTCAACACACTCAGAAAACTCTGAATCCGCTCTCGCAGACCCTTCACGCAGCAAAGCAAGCTCACCAAGTAAAAACTTTTTTTCAGTGTCACTCCTTTCGAGTGCACTTTTTACTTTTTTCTTCCATCCATCCATACGTGCTTCCCTAATTGTACATTCACTACAAGGTTCCTTTTCCGTCATGATATTACCAAGCAAATTCCGGCTACAAAAATAATCACGTTCGCGTTGGGCAGCCTCCAGCTGGCTGCGCAGCTCCTCCAGCTCTTGCTGCATCCGGGTGGCAGTCTCGTCACGCACAGCTGCGGCACTACGCTCGTGTTCCCCAGCAGCAGCCACAGCCATCTCGCGTTCGCGTTGGGCAGTTTCCAGCTGGCTGCGCAGCTCCTCCAGCTCTTGCTGCATCCGGGTGGCAGTCTCGTCACGCACAGCTGCGGCACTACGCTCGTGTTCCCCAGCAGCAGCCACAGCTGTCTCGCGTTCGCGTTGGGCAGTCTTCAGCTGGCTGCGCAGTTCCTCCAGCTCGTGTTGAAAAGATGTTAAAGTTGCTTGGTGCTGGTTTTGGATTGTTGTGAGGTGTTCATGCAGCTGTTCAACTTCTTGGTGTGCTGCATAACCTAAATTACTTACCACTTCTGCTGGGGCATCGAGGGAAATCTGTGTTTCTCCTGTTTCTGTGCGCAACATTTGAAGCTCCTGTTCTAGCCTATGGATGGTTTCTCGGTCTTGTCGAAGGGTTTCAGCCATTGTATCTTTCCATTGCTGTATTCGTTCCTCGACCGCCTCCGCGATGCGTTGCTCGGTTTGCTCATTGTTACCTTGATTATGAGTAAAAGCCTTGTCTGGGCTTGGCGCATTTGCTATGTCCTCGTAAACCTTTGTAGACTGAGCCGGCATCGCTGATGCAGCATTTGCGCGTAAGGAGTTTAGCTGTGCCTCAAGGCTTTCTATACGATCCATATCCTGTTGCATTTTTGTTTTTATGCGCTCCTTCCATACGGAAAGTTTTGACTGCACTGCGACTTCAAGTACATCAGGAGGGATAGTTGCATTTTGTTGCGTAGTTTCCAATGGTTCATGGCTGATACAGGATGATTTTGCATCCTGCAGTTGTTGTTGTAGTTGAGCTATAGTTTCTTGGTCACGCTGCGCTGAGAGCATTACCTTGGACTTCCATTCCTCCACCTTGGACTGTAGGGCTGTGTGCTGTTGTGTTTTTTCTTCCAGCTGCTGTTTTATTTTCCGCATCTCTTCCTCGTAACAGCTTAGTTCCTGTACATAGCTAAGGCGTTCTTCATCCATGGCTTCTTGAATAGCCAATTCCCTGCGATTGTCCGATGTGGTCGACGAACTCCCTGCGCCTTCCTGGGAACGCAAAGAATCGGGTGCTGGGTTCCCAGTAATCGCCTCGACAAGCTCCTCCAGAGCATTTATGCGGTTACTTTTTTCTCGAATGCTGAGGGCCTGCTTTTTTGCTACCTCAATCACTTCCTCTCGCGATAATGCCCCCAAATCAACAACGCGTGTGCGACGTGGTGCCATACCATCCATTATAGAAGAATAGCGTCTAAAATGCAGTCAAATTCACTAAAACTGTTTTGTTTTCTTTTTGGTTTGTTACTTATGATGTTTAATCTGTTTCAGTTTCTTCTTTTGTTTTTGTTGTAGTTTGTAAAGCACTCCCTTTGGCTTTGATATCCGTCTTTAATGCACAAGTAGGTACTTTTAAAGAAGTAGGTGCTCCTCCTTCCCGTATTGTTTCGGCTCTTTCTTTTTTACCTAGATGACTTGCCTTTTGATGTTTACTGCTTGTTCATTTGTTGTCAAGGTGAAAAAAAAAAAAAGAACGTCAAATAAATATGTAAAAAGTACGAAGACAAAAAAGAAACGTACATGCTACAATTGAAATACTTCATACTAGGATTTCCTTCTGTTATCCATGTTGTTGTTGTTGTTGTTTTCCTTATGTGCAGACGCTACATACCACGAGCTTAACTTAGTTGATTCATGCGAACAATAATATTTTTCTCTCATTTTTATGTATAACAATAGACGCTTCGAAACTCCTTAACTTTTTCTTTGTCCTTTTTTCTTCATGTCTCATATTTTTGGCATGTGTATCTCCTTTCGCCTTTTATTGCCTCCCTGTTGTTGCTTTTCATGGATTTCTCTACAAAGACACACACCACACACAAACACGATTTCTCCCTCCCTTGTTTTCTTTCTTGTTTTTTCTTCATTATTCTCTTTTCCCATGTGCGTATCTCATGAGATCAGTAAAGCGGTCACCGCCCCGAGCACGCTGATGCACAAGGCGCAGTCTGTCACGGCTGAGGGTACCTTTGAATTGTCTGAATTCGGTGCGTGACGCTTTTGCCCCGCGCGCCGCAACCGTACGGGGCGCACCTCCACCGAAAAGCGCACCCTCTCCATCTGCACGCGGAGGTCCAATCGGGCGTAGGCGGAAGAAGGAGAATCCAGATCTGTCCCACCCTTACTCTCCTTCTCCCACTTTTCCTTCTTACCTTCCGGCGCAGATGGGAGGGCTTTCGCTGCGTGCGAAGTGTGTATGCCTAATCGGATTGCCGCCACCGTAAAGACGCGTTCTGTTGTGTCGAGTTCCCCCTTGACGTGCGCACGTATGAGCACCATAACAACGTCCGGCAACGGAGCGCGTGGTCGTCCTCCATCCCCATCTATGGGTGGCGTGGTTGCCGCCCTTGTCATCGCCTTGGTAACGGTATTAGTGTTTGGAGTATTTTTGGTGAGTGTCGCGTGTACGCCCGTTACCTGCAAGGTGCCCATACCAACGGGGTACGGCACCGCAGCCGTAGCCGCGACAGGGGTAGTAGTAGTAGTAGTAGTAGTAGTAGTAGTAGTAGTAGTAGTAGTAGTAGTAGTAGTAGCAGTGGCATGAGGAGTAGAAGAATGGTCCTTATTGATGTGTTGATGGGAGTCCTGTCTGAATTTAGACAGCGCCTCACGCACAGATGGCACCGTTAAGTCCAGAACTACCGCACGCACCATTTCTTTTTTAGCCTGTAATCCCACCTGGAGGTGCAAATGTGTGTGTCTATATATATATATATATATATATATATATATATATATTCGTGAGTTTATGTGCACAAAAGCAATGAAGAAATGTGCCACTACACAAACAACGCTACGGGCAGTGTCCCCTATTTTAACAGGAATGCACAAAAACAAAAACAAAAAAATTTGGAAAAGAAACGAAAACACCCAAAAAAAGAGAACATTCAGAGAGAGCCATAAGAATAAAATTTGAAAAAGGCATTGCAAACATCAGAAAAGCATATGAAAGTCGTTTTCCTGTTAGAGCGTCAGGATTATTTTTTTTTTTGTCGCTGTTCAAATTTTGTTTTCTGCTCCTGCTCAAAGGTATTTTTTTTTTTTCGTTGCTTGTTTTAATTACTTTTTGTATGTCTTTTCTTCAGTTTCTTAAACAAACACGAGCCATACAACGCGCAATGGGCACATAACCGCATCGCACCACCAACACAGGCGGACAAAAACGAAAAGGGAAAGGAAAGGAAGCAAAAACAAAAAAGCAATGAAAAACAAATACTGCTCAAATAATAAATAAGAACTGTCTTGTACTCTGGGTTCGTTCTTCACACAACTTCTGCCCTGAACAGCAGCTCAGCAAGCACCATGTTCTCTTTTTAGTACGGCTTGTACCCCTTTTTGAGCTTTTCTTGTATAGTTTTGGTATGTCGTTTTTTTTTTCTTTTGAATTATTGTTTTCCCTTTTCACTCCTTTATCCTTTTCCATTTCGCCAATTTTTTCCCCCTTTTTATTTCTTCGTTTCGTGCTTTACCGTTTCTTTTTCTCCTTTCCCTTTCCCTTTCCCTTTTCCCTTGCGGCATGCGACACCTCTCCCTCCCCCGCCGCTCGTCCCCTTTTGCTTCCCGCTTTCAAACGTCCATTTCCGTTTCCGCTTTCCCCCTCCTTTTCCTCGGCGGAGTAGTCCCCGTCGTCTATGGCGGCCGCCCCAAAACCCGTTTCGTTACTCTCCTCATCGCACTCAAAGTATCCCGTCAAGTGCACCGTCGGGGCCGACTCCGCCGGGCTGCCTTTAGCGGCCACGAGCGAAAAGGTCACCTTTTGGGAGAATATTTGTTGCATCGGGCAGTAAAAGACGTCGGCGGCGGGGGAGAGGGTGCAGAGGGCGAGACGGGAGGGAATGTCGTGGCTTTGTGCGTACAACGTCACCGCGGGGCCATCGGCGGAGGTGAGGGCGCACTGGGAGAGCACAAGAGAACTGTTTGGCGGAATCACGGGCGTGATCGGGGGGTCATCGGCGCGTAACTCCAAACCAAAGAAACAATGCAACGACATGTTCTCCTTGAGGTGGGGGTGGTGCTTCTCTTGGTGTTGTTATTGTTGGTTCAACTCGTCTCTTCTTTCTTATTACCTTTCAAAGAATCAAAAAAAAGAGAAGGCCTTTTACGCTTACGCTTTGTCCAATCGATAGGAGTAAACAATTCAACGCATTTACAAACGTATAAGAGAAAGAAAGCGAGAGGACAAAAAAAAAAAAAAAGAGGTGCACCGAATAAAAAGAATATACTTTCAGAGTACACTAACATTGCCATACAAACGTATGAATTTTTAGTATAAATATTATTTGTACATTGCATAGCCTCGTCATCTAGATTGTGATCCAAATATGGTTGTTAACGGGGGCAAATAAACAACAAAAAAAATAAAAACGAACTTTTCTCTTCAATAAAAGCAAAAAACACGAAAAAAAAAAGAAAAAAGCACACGAACAAAGCTCATCCAATCCTTTCCTGGAGTCGATCTCCCTCCTATCTAAACAACTACATGATCTATACAACAAGAGAAAAAAGAGAGATGAAGGAATAGAAGAAACTTTTTCGTATGGCGTCTTTGCATCAGTATCGAAATCATTTTAATGACATCGTCAAACAGTTAAGAGGGGAAAAGCAAAAAAAAAAGAAACCATCGGGTTAAGTTATCATAAACATTACGTACGAACGGGAACATAGGAAGAGTCCTCCCTCGCCTCCCGCGCGAGGAGAACGGATGTCGGGTGGATTTCCTTAAAGTTTTCTTTTCCTTTTTTTTTGTTTTTGCTAACAAAAGAAGTTAAGACTATTAAGTCTGAAGAAAAAGAGATAACAAATGGAAGAGTCTTTATTCATTGATTTTTTCACATAAATATTGTACGACATCATTCTCTTCGCATGCTTACAAAAATAAAAACAATAAAAAATATATATACGTTGAATAATTTTTGATGCAGGCTATAGAGCAGTAAGTCTATCTTCTCATAAAACAAAAAGAAGAAGGAACAAACACACAGGAGAAAAATAGAAAAAAAAGAGAGAGAGAGAGAGAGAGAAGATCAAACAATCCACGCTCGACTGTACCATAATATGACATCGCTAATTCACGTCTCTTTTTCTTTAAAAAAGAAATTGCAAATGAAAAAAGAAAAGAAAAGAAAAGAACACCCACACCTTGTTGAGAACTTCACACCAAAATTGATTTCCTTCTTTTCTTTCTCTTTCCGCTAAAAGATCGCTAAATACGAAGAGGCAAAGGTGTATGTTGTTTGATACTTCTTCCAGAGACTATCATTGTCCTCTTCTGGCCATTCGTTGATACAAAACAAAAGAAAAAAACGTAAGAGCACAGAATTCTAACGGAGAAACATACAAACATACAAATAAATAAATATGCATAAATATATATATATATATATATATATATATTCGCCTGTGCATAAAACCAAAGAACTCTACTTGGTGCAAAAGCATTGTTGTCTTGATGTCAGTATTGTTGTTGTTTTTTTCCTTGTCTCTTTTTGCTTTCCTTTTTATTCCTTACATTTGTGCACTGTAGTTCGGTCCACCGCCCCCCTCAGGAACGGTCCAATTGATATTCTGCGTCGGATCCTTTATGTCACACGCCTTGCAGTGAAGGCAATTCTGCGCATTAATAACGAGTTTACCGTCAACAAATTCATACACCTGGGCAGGGCAGTATCGCCCCTCAGGTCCGTCATACTTAGCGAGGTTGACACGCTCCGGCACCGCCGCATCCAACAGTTTGAGATGGGCAGGTTGGTTTGCGTTGTGTGCGGTTCCACTTCGGCTGTGGCTCGTGAGGAGGTCAAAGGTGAGTTTCCCATCGGGTTTTGGGTACTCAATGGGTGTGCACTCCGCGGCCGGTTGAAGCGCGGCGTGGTCGGGTTGATGGTGCGGTAACGTCCACGGCTCCACGCCTCGTGTGAGTGTGGTTGTGAGTCCTGTGTACAACACACCCCACATAAAGCTACGCGCAAAGTTTTGCCGCACATTACGTACCTGATAGAGCTCCTTGCGCAGCCAACTGCTGCGGAAACGATCATCATAACTCCTGCACTCCACCCCCGATTTCTTTTCCTTTCCATTGGCAAAGGCCTCCTCGTAGATTGCCTCCGCGGCGAGCATGCCAGACTTCATCGCCGTGTGTGTGCCTTTAATCTTTGGGAGGTTAAGAAATCCCGCGCAGTCACCAACCAAGAGGCCGCCGGGAAAGTGCAGTGTGGGAAGCGCCGCGTAGCCGCCCTCAACAATTGTGCGGGCTCCATACATGAGCGGTTTGCCACCTTTGAGATGCGCCCGTACCATCTCATGGGTCTTCCATTTTTGAAGTTCCATATACGGTCGGGTGTAGGGGTTGGTGTAGTCCAATCCGACAACAAAACCGAGTGAGATGAGTCCATCTCCGTAGTGATACAGGAAGGATCCGCCATATGTATTTGTGTGTCCTTTATCCGTCAAAGGCCATCCAATGGTGTGCGTCACCGATCCGGGATTGTGAAATTCCTTTGGGATCTCCCAAACCTCCTTCACGCCGAGTCCATAGGTTTGGTAATTCTTCTCCCCACGTAGACCAAACTTCTTCTCCAGCTGCTTCGTACAAGATCCACGACAGCCCTCAGCAAAGATGGTTTGCCTCGCCTTAAATATCATGCCAGGATCATACTGCTCCATCTTCTCCTCCTTCTTATTGATTCCCATATCCCCCAACTGAATGCCCTCCACAACTTTGCCTGTGTTATCATACACCGGGCTGGCGGCGGCGAAACCGGGGTAAATCTCCACCCCCAACTCCGTTGCCCGCTCACTAAGCCACTTGCAGAGTGAACCGAGCGACATAATACGTGCGTTCCCATTATGCAATGTTGGGGGAAGAAAAGGCGACTTGATAGCTTTTTTACTATCCGGCAAGTAATAAAACGAGTCCCTTGTCACGCGTGTCATGGTGGGGAGGTCGGTGGCCTTTTCCCATTCCGGGAGGAGTTCATTAAGGGAGTGCGTCTCCACACACGCACCGGAAAGGGTGTGGGCACCCATATCGCTTCCCTTCTCAACGAGTCCGACACGAAACTCCGCGTCTCCGGCGAGTTGTTTGAGGCGAATGGCCGCCGCAAGACCGGATGGACCGCCGCCAACAATCACCACGTCGAACTCCTCCACCATGCGCTCCACTGAAGCGGAGAATAAACGAGAGCAACGACGTAGCATAACTGTTTGGTTTACGTACTTAGAATGAGTCTTTTGTAGTTCTTGACTTTATAGGTTTACTATTCCGTTGTTGTTGTCTAATTATTATTCCTTTTTTTTGTCCTTTTTGGAGTGTGTAAGTGTGTTCCTTTATTTGGAAAATATATTGGCAACAATTTTGCTTGATATTTTTTTTTGTTTCTTTGGTGTTTGAAAAAAAATAATACACCAAAGGGAGGAAGCAGAACAAAAAAAAAAAAGCGGACAATTCAAGCAGCTAAAAAGGTAAAGATGTCCTTTTCTGTTAAAGATGAAACTGCTTGCGTGTGTGTGCCTTTTCTAGACTAGACACCAATCACTGGAATATATATATATATATATATATATATATATATATCAGAATTTTGTAGTTTCTCAAAAATAATAATAATAAATATATACTAAAAAGAAATGACAAAAAAAAAAAAGAAGTGTATAAGAAAAGCAGAAAAAGTTTTTTTAAAAAAAGTTTCAACAAGAAGGAGATAAAGAAACATCCGTCTATCTTTTTGGGGGAGGGGAGTCTTACGTTGAAAGTTACGACAGAAGCTCAAAAAAACATTTCACACTTTAAATAACATTTTCCACTTACCCTCGCGAGATTCCAAGGGAGTGGAACGCACAAAATTTAAACAAAAAAGAAAGAAATAAGTGGTAGTCAAAGATATATTATTCTTCTTTACCTTTTTTTTTTTTGCTTGGAAAGAAAAGAGGATGGGAAAGCAATAATAATAGTAATAATAATAAAAAGAGGCACATAGAGAGAAACGTTACACGCAATAAAAGATCAGCAATAAAATACTTCCAATAAACACATACGGTAAAAAAATGCGAGTAGATGCGTGATCATTTCAATTTTCTCTTCTTCCTTTTTATTTTGCAACCTCTTTTTCCCTCTCTTTCTCTCCCTCTCTCTCTCTCTTTTCATTTTCATAGATATATATATATATTCTTTCTTTTCACCTACAAAACGCACAACACAGCAAAAAGAAAAGCACACCTTACGCACCGTGGTGGCGAATCAACAAGAGTAGAAACAGCGCCGTTCCGGTAGTCATCAAAATCAAATCATCGAACGGTACGCTAACAAAAAAGTCAAAGAAGCTCTCATTGTTCGAGTCATCATGTGGCGTCTCTGGCGCATGTGCCATCTGACCGTGACTTTGCTGCTCTTGCTGGGATGAGGATTCCTTAGGTTGAGAGGTGTCTGCTGTTTCGATGGTTGAATGGGCGGAACCGGCAGCAACCCCATGGCCGTTTTCACGTAATAATGGCATCGGTAATCGAAAAAAGTTCGATAATCCATACGGCATTCGAGAAAAGTGCATCCACCACCATTGAAAGTTGAGGGACATGAGTGCAAAGCGAACAGCGTAGTAGGAAGCGGAAGGGTCCACCTCTAGTACGTGGTCATAGTAACGCTTCGCCAGGTGCAGTCGCATCTCCTCCGTGTAAGTGTCATTGGTGGCCTCACGTTCGTTAAGTGGTTTATTGCGAAGTATCCGAAGAAACGCTTCACCGAAACTTTCCGTTTCTGTGTGCGCAGACACACCAAGACCCATTTGGTACATAAAGCCCATGCTAAAGAGTGCCTTGGTGCTACCTTTAAGCGCAGCGGCCTCATAGTAGAGTAAGGCGCGTGGCATACTCACCCCAAACAGTTCGCTTTCGCCGTAATAGTAAAAATCACCGAGTCGTAAATTCGCATCCGTTTTCCCAGAAAGCGCACAGAGTTCATAAAGACGCAGCTGCAACATCTTGCGTGCCTCCGCCTGCGATAGTAAATGGGGCCTAACAAGATCACCACTTTTACTACCTTTACGCGTGCCACCATGATTGACGGAATCCTCCTTTATATCACCATTCGCGCCATCCCCAGCGCCACGCCGGTTGCTATTCCCACTCTCGTTGAGTTGCTTGCGTGATGCAGTGGGAGTGCGCTCCCAGTGAAGCCAAACGACATTGGTCCCACGCAGCGCGTCTTGGGGCGGTTTCCCACTCACCGCAAAGACCTTATCCGCCGTCAACTCCTCCGCCGTCTCCTCCACGATGTGGACGTCTTCATCCAATAACTGCGCGGCGGCCCAGCGCGAGGGCAAATGGCCCGTCTCGCCTAGCGCTAAAAGTTCCAACAGACGAACAAGTGAACTCTCCGACCGCATCGTCGCCGTCGTGTCACCGCCGTCGTGGGGAAAGTACGGCACCCCGGGCGTGCGATCAAAGATGGAGGCAAAGGACGTGACATGCGCATACAACTGCATGGCCCGCGCACAATTCCCCTTCGCCTGCTCGTGTCGCGCCAACTGCCAAAAGGAGAGCACACTGCCTCGACTCGCGGCACCCTCAAAGTGCTTCATGGCCAAATGCACATCCAGCGGCACCCCACGCCCGTGAAGGTGCAAGACGCCCAAGTTGTACATCCCTTCCACCGAGCCGCGGGAGACACTCTCCGCGAAGTACGTCGCCGCCCTTTCAAAGTCGGGTCGTCGGGATTCCCCTTCAGGTCGGGGCTCGTCCGCCTCGTAGTGCCCCGTCGCGTGAAGGTATCCCATACCATTGAGTGAGACCGCATCCTTCTTCACTGCGCCTTGTTTAAAGTACAGTGCCGCCTTTTCATAGTCACGTGGGATGGGTGGGTCAGCGTGCAGGTCGCCCGTGGCGTAGAGTTGTCCAAGTGCTCCATAGGCCATCGCCTCGCCCTTCTCCAAGGCGGAGAGGAAATAGTCCTGCGCACGGTGCCAGTTACGCGGCACACCATTGTGTCCCTTAAAGTAAATGTAACCCAGGGAGAGAAGGGCATCCACCGAGCCATCATCTGCACGGTACATGAGAACATACATGGCCTTCTCACTTTCCGCCGCACTTCGCTGCCCCACCATATCACGTGTGTGATGATCCATGGAACGCAACACTCCATCATACGTCATGGCCACCGCGTCTGCCGCCTCGCGAAGATGGGCAACAGCGATTTCACAGTTCTTCTCCACACCAAGGCCCTCGGCGTAGCGGTGACCCAAGACCATGTGCGCCTCAGGAACACTCTCGAGGGCAGCGAAGGTGTGGTGCAGAAGTGCCTTGGCGTCGGACTGTGGCACACCAATCCCGTTGGAGTACAGCACGCCAAGCAGCCAATGCAGGCGGCCGTGGCCAAAGGAGGCGCCTTCGTGAATCGCTTCCACCGCGGCAGTGAGGTTGGCGCTTGTGTAGAGTGTGTGAATGACTTGGTGGTACATCTTCGAGAGCTCCTCGCGGCTGCGGAGGGGCGAGGCGGCGGGGAAGAAGGAATCCATAGGCAAAGGGCTGCTCGGGACGATCTTGACTTCGGTTGGGTGGGGTGAAGGTTCCGCGCGGTCATTTGACCTCTCCCCCAAGGGGTTTTGTAGAGGCTCTCCATCTACTTTGTCCCTCCCCTTTACCTCCTCTTTCCGTACATTAGACTCGGCATTCGTGTCGCTAGACTTGCTGTTCAAGTCCACCGTCTCTCTTCCTCCTCCTCCTCCTCCTCCTCGCGGGATATGGCGTGGCCTATCACTCCCGGCATTGCCATGAAAATCATCAGTTAGAGTGGATAGCACATTCTTCTTTTCCTGTTTTGCTTCTATTCTCTGATCTTTCCTCAGTAATGATTGTGGCGCGGTGTGTTCAGTCTCTGCGGAGCTAACCGTTTTGGAATGATCCTCTCTTACCAATGTTTGGGACACTTTTTTGTGCACTACACCGCCTCCTCCGTCTCCTCCAGTTTCTCCTTTTTTTGCTGTGTCTGCCGCATGCACATCCGTGGAAGTCAGAGAAGGTGGCTTTTTAGGTGTTCCAGTGGATGCCACTGCCGTTGGGGTCGTCTTATCCGTGCCGTGTGGGTTAGAATCCGATGGTTTCTCCATTGCGCGATCCCTTCTTGAGTTTGTCACACGTTCCACCCTTGAATGGAGCTCTTTGTTTTCGTCCTTGGATAGGACGGAGTCTTCCTTTATGCTCGCTTTTTCATTTGGGTGATCAGCAGGCTTTGGGTCCTCTGTATGAAAGTGTTTAATGGATCCTAATGGCTCGTCTTTAGATGTTTGATGCGTTCGCACTGCCTCATCCTTGGCAATATTAACAGTGCTTGACTTTACAGGAGAAGACGACTCAGCAGTTTCGGAACGAGACGACTCTTCTTCCGATGAAACCGCCGTGTTGGATGCTACAGTCTCTGCAGAACAGGCAGAGAGGCTCAAAAACAAAAACACTAGAAGCGCTTTAGTGCACATTTTCGTAGCCATTAGGTATAATTTATGGCGTAGAAAGCGAAACAATGAATTATGATACTAAAAGGTGAAGAAGAATATAGAGCAAAAGATATCTTTATATATTTCTTTAAACATACAAAGAATATATATATATATATATATATATATGCTATTTCTCTTTCTTTGCTATTGCTGTTTTCTAAAGTGTGTAGATTCACCAGAAAAACTTTAAAAGTCGCAACAAAAGAGGCGGTATGAGAAAAAGCATGCACACAACAGACAAAAAAAAAAAGAGAAAAGAAGATACGAGCATGAAGAGAACAGAAAATTTGAAATAAATAAAAAACTGATTATTCTTTGAAATAATCCACCAATAGAAGAAGGCACACAGCAAAAAAGAGGAACAAAAAAAAAAAACGTTTGCAAAGGCAAATATATGAATTAATTAATTATATATATATATATATATATATATATATATATATAGAGAGAGAGAGAGAGAGAGGCACTTAATCGATAGGAGAGGCTAAAAACTTTATTTCATTATCAACAACAATGCATTTTCACCTGTTTGGTCTCCTGTTCTATTTCGGCCTTCCTTAGTTTATCCGTTTGTCGATCTCCTTTAGTTATTATTTCTCACTTTCCTTTTTTTTTTGTTTTCCTTTCATTTCTTTGCATTCCTTGACCATTCTCTCTGACTGTCCCAACCCTTTTAATTTTTTCGCAGGATATGTTCTCCAATTTATGATTATTTTTTTTTGCTTTTTCTTTTCGTTCTTTTATGTATGTGTGTTTGCGCCGTTGCTGTTACTCAAAAAGACACTTCTAACGCCACTGTATCCATCCTATCCGCCATGCTGCACGCCATGGAAACGTCAACCCTCTCCGTTGGCGCACTTGTCAGCATGGCGCCCAGCACATTGCGTGGCAGTGGCAGACGAATACGTATGTTCCTTGTACGCCGCATCTCCGCCTCGGTGCTCTCCACGAATCCGAAACATGAGATAGGAAACCCACTTGGCAAATCCACCAGACACCTACACCGGCCTCCCGCCTCACCTGTCGGGGTTCCACGTGAAAAGGAAAGGGCCACCACACTCCGCTCCAACGCAGCGCACACCACATCATGCGAGAGATCCATGCTCGTGGCGGCATCGGTGATGACAATCATTTTGAACTGGTCCAATGAACCAACAAACAAAGTCGTCGAATCGCTTGTATACACACTGCCTGTCTTACATTCTTCGATTTCTGTAGTTTGTTTGACTATTTGTCGTCTTTTATTTACTCTTTCGTCTTGTCCTCCGCTCGTATGTGTTAACTCTGGCGCCTCACATCTTCCGCGATTCGCATAGTGTCGAAGAAGAGGGGCGAGGTGTTGCTGCCACATTTCTTGACGCAACACAGAAGCCTTTGGACGCAAAACACCTCGTGGTGCTGTGTCCTCCCTTTCCACTTGTACTGTATGCACATACCCATTCCACGAGGAGATATCATTGGATTGCTTGACATGAGCCGAAGTGTTGGCTATGGATGCATTCTGTGGATGCGGAAGTCGATTCACCGCATCCCCTTGCACCGAACCCAATGGATGTTGCACAATGAAGCGTTTGTGCAGCGCTTCCGAGTTGAGTCCGTTCATCGGATCCATCAGAGCAGTCGTGTCGCGTGCCCAGCGTGGCTCATGCTCCAACACCAAATGAATAATGTGTCGCGGCTGCAAACGACGAATGGCCTCGACTGCCATGCGACGTCCAGTGCTGAGTACCCAGCCATGCGTGTTCACCACAACAGGGTGTCGTCGCTGCAGGCACGACACAATAGCGCACAGTTCCGCAATCGCAATGGCTGTGGATAAAGGGCACCGAAGACGCGATCCGCCAAGGTAGTAACTGCGCACGAGCTCCACACTGTGCACATCTCGCGGACGTAGCAAGGGGCGGCGAACGCAATACAAAGAAAGAACACCCGGCGGGGAGAACTCGGGTTGGCCAATGTCTAAATCAAGCCAATAGCAAAGACCATGTTGCGAGAGAAGACCATTAGCAAGAAATCGAGCGAGGGTAGACTTGCCAATGCCTTGCGATCCAACAACAACAACAGATCCCGTAGGTTGTCGCAGGACAGTAGGTATAACATCGGGGAGTAAAACCGCGTCAATGCTTGTCTCATGTCGACGCGCAATAAAGCGAGGGAGGTCCATGTATGCGTCCTCCGCTAAAGACTCCGCCACCTCCGTCTGGGGTGACTTGTGGTTTTTCTTTTGTTTAAAATAATGCCGACGTGTTGGGGGTGGGCCGTAAGGGTCGTACGGCTGCACCACAAGCACGACACTCGGTATTTTTCCCAAGAAACGTCCACGCCACCTTGCAACGGTCGCCTCCACCCAATCCCAGTCAATATCACCAAACAACGCCTCCAAGTCATCATCGTCCTCGTCATTCTCCTCATCGTCATGGTTGTGAGGATGGTGGAGTTGATTGTCATTCGCATTCCCATTCCTCGCCCTCCCCTCGTTCACGTTCTCTTCATCCTCCTTGTGTTCCTCGTAAATTTGTGTTTTTACCACTTCCGTGTTTGTCCGTGCAGCTGTTGGGATAATGGCGCTCTCTTGTTGGAACTTCTTATGCAGCAATGGTCCCAGTCTTGGGAGTGCTTCAAGATCTGCCGCCTTTGTCTTGAGACGGCGTATAGGTGTCATGGCAACCCGTTGAGTCGCACTAAGAAGCGTGATGTGTTTGCGTCCAAGAAGAAATCCACCCACAGCAGTCTCACCCATGCCAAAACCAATCACACCACAGGGTCCCTGTATCGTTATAGGACCTTTCAGGCATAATAAAGTGTGGTGACATGGTACAGTTCCTGTTTGGCCAATGTGCATCTCAAACGTCATCATACCATATCGATGCCGAGCGGCAGCGTTGGTATTTGATGGGATGTCAGGAGGTTGAGTTGTCATGTGTGAATGGTTTTGACAATCCTGCATGGAGGATGGCTTTTCTCGTGTTGTGCGTTGCTGTTGCTGCCGTCGCTCCAGCAGACCAAATCCGCCACGAGATTCCCCAACCTCTCCGCCTGACCCATTGTCTCGTACCTCCCTTTCCTCTTCCCTTTCCTCCTCCTCTTCCTCTTCCTGTTCCTCTTCCGCCTCTTCCCCAGAAAACCCGTGAGAGTGGCTACTGCTATCGCTTTCCAGAGCAGACCCCAACGCCTCGTCCAGCTCCTCGCTACCATAACCTGTGAAGTGTCGATCGATCTCCTCTCGCTCCTGTCGTCGTCGCCGTGCCGCTCGTGTTGCGGCCATTCCGTTCCTCCCCTCATCGGAATCCGACAACACGTCCTCTGCGTCAGACGAGGAGGACGAGGAATCCTCTGCTCTCGTGTGTGGAGCAGAGTCGAATCGAATCATATCCGCTTGAAAATGGTTAAAAGGAAGCGTCGATGGCGTCTGCTCCAAATGTGACGCATTTTTCGGATATCGCGGGGTACGACGCACAGAAATCACTGGCTTGGAGGACAATGTGGTTTGTGCTCGACGTGCTCGAACTGCCTCCGTCAAGGCATCCACATCCCCCATCTGTGGGTCCTCTACGCGCTTCGTATGATCGTAATGATGCGGACCATCACCATCGTTTGCCGCGTTGTAATCCTTCGTGAGTTTCGTGTCCGTCGGTGCTGAGGTGTCGGCGGAGGCGCCTTGTCCCAGACGGCGGAGCACCTCATCGGGTAGTTTGAAGCGCTTGAGGGGCGGCTCGTTCGTTTCCGTCACATTCTCGACAGTAGTGAAGGGAGAGGACCACGCAGCTGTAATGGGGACTGTCGGTTGAGTGGAATCATCGAGAGGAAGAAGCGATGTGGCGTCGGTTTGTAACACACGCCGTCCTCTCCTGGAACCAGACATTAGACAAAACAGTCCAGCCTCCGAGAAAACACTGCACTCCAGTGAAAATAACATAAACAATACGCATTTAAATATATATATATATATATATATATATATAGAGAGAGAGAGGGGGAGAAAAGAAAGAAAAAGAGACAAAAGAAGAGGCGGAAAATAAATCGTACGCTTTGACAGAAAGAGAGTAAATGGAAAAGAAAAAAAAAAAGAAAGAAACGTGCAGATTTCCCAGAAAACTACAGAGAAATGCACACGAACAAACACAGCAAGAAACGAAATGAAATGTAAAATGTCTCTCTTTTTTTTTTTTGAAGGCTTTTCCTTCTTTATTTTGTTATACACTTAAACGGGGTATCTGATCGCGTGAGGGGAAATGCATAATTGCTTTATTCATTTCTTGTTGTTGTTGTTTTGCCTTCACTTCTCATTGTCTTTTTGCTTTCGATTTGTCAGCTTTCATTTTCCTTTCCCCAATCACTATTTAATACGCGTTAGTTTTTACAAAAGGGAGAAAACACCCAAAACAGAAAAGAAAAAAAGAAAATCTGAAAAGAAAAAGAGATACAAAAGCGGAAAACGAAGGAAAAAAAGTGAAAAAAAAAACAAAGAAAAGGAATAATCACTTTCGAAAAAATAGAATTGAATGAATTCCTTCTGCTAGTGCAGTCGAGGGGTGAAATTGGACGGGAAAAGAAGCCTTTACGTCTCCAATAAACCCCATTTTTTTTTTATTTTTTTTTTTCTTCACCTCTTCCTTTTTTTGTCAATATGGTTCTCATTTTTCCTTTCCTTTTTTTTTTTTGTACTAATCTCTTTTCTTAACCTTTGATGCAAATTTCTTTTTTTATTATTTCCTGTGCATGTGTTGCTTCGCATTATCTGTCTTCCACAAAGCAAAAAAAAAAAAGTAAATATGTTCCTTCTCCCACCACCTTTCACTTTTCCTTTCCTTTCCTTCTCTCACTGCTTCTCCTCTCTTTTCGTGTGTGTGTTCTCCCCATTTTCGTTGAGGGCAAACGAAACCACCTTTCCACTTCTGCGCCGCTCCGTCGCCGCCTTTTCCGCTTCCTTCGCGGAGGCGAGCAACTCAGCGCGTGCGCGCAGCTGTTGCCGCTGCTCCTCCAATACACGTGTAAAGGAATGCTTCGCCTTCTCCGATCGCACCTCACGCCGCTCGGCACGTACTTGCGTTCGTTCGAGACGCTTTTGCTGTAATGCCTTGGCGCGTGCAATGCTCGCTCGAAGGGAGAGTTGTGAGGCTTTGCCGGCGGCTTTCGCCAGCTCCATGGCACGTTTGTGTTCCTCCGCAAAGACAGTCCCACGCTCCTTCTTGCTGGATGTGGAGGATGCGTGATGTGTCTCTGGTTTGGATGACCGCATCCCTGTCGCGGGGGTCTCGAGTTTGGCTTTCTTTTTTAACGGTTTGCTTTGCTCTGCCTTCCCCGCATCATTCGCATTGTTCTCCTCCTCCTCCTTTTCGTTGTCTTTAGGAGTAGTTTTTCCCTTGGGTGCCTTTGTTTCTTTCTTGCCTTTGGTCTTTGTGAGGGGTTCGTTTGTTTTCGCCTCGTCTGTGGTTTCCTTTTCCTCTCTGGGACGTTTGGATGCGCCGTTTGTACGCGCCTCCACCAACGCCGCCTGTTCGCGCTGACTCTTCGCCAACAATGCCTGTCGACTGCGCACCCGCAACTCCCCATCGGCGTCCATTCGAAAGCGTAGTGTTTTTTGTTTTCGAATGGTATCCAGCATTTTTTCCCGTTCCTCCACAAGGGAGGGGGGAATGTCACCTTGAATGGGCAGCACGCACCTCAGGACGCCGCAAGAGCTGTCCAACTCGCAAGATGTGTTCTCCGCATCAATGCGAATGCCCTCTGGCATGGGAAGTTCCAATCTGTACCTTTTCGTGTGTTTACTGACATCCACAACGAGTTTGGTGCTTGTCGTCTCACTCACATCAATGTGTGCGGCGGGAATGTGGTGTAGGGTGACATCCACGAGGATTTGTTTGTTTTTGTGGTGCAACTCGACGCTATACGGCGGCACAGGTCGGGAGGAGACGGGGAGACTGGCCGCCGGGGTTTGGCGTGCGCTTTGAGTTCCTTTTCGCTTTTCCCCTTTTTTGGACCGCGGCGCCATGGGGGCGGTTGGGCTCTTTGCCGTCTCATCCATAAAGAGACGGCGCCGCAGGTCGGCCACCTCCTCCGGGAGTATCACCGCCCCTTTTCGTTTCAAACGCGTGGAATCGGTGGAGGTGGACGCGACAACGGCGTTCTTTGCGTCGGAAGTTGTGGCATCTGCTGTGGAAGCGGTGAGGGCGGCTTTTCGGCGTTGTTGTTGTTGAGACTGTTTGCGTTCCCGCGCCTTTGCCTCCTTTTGGGACTGTCGGGACTGTTTGGCTATTTTGCGGAGCTCCGCCTCCTCCTTCTTCATCTGAGAGGAAGAGGGCATCTCGCGTCGCTACAGTAACGGGAAAAAGAAGTACATAAAAGACAAGCAAAAGGAAGAAGCACAAAAAAAGAAATATATACATGGATATAGATATATATATATATGAAATATGATTACAATAAGTCATATTGTAAATGAAACAGTGAGAATAATAAAGTACAAAATCTTTTACGAATACATAGAGAAATAGAAGAAAAAAGAAATAAGTTCACATTGCATGGGAATATATATAATAAAAAAAGGACATAAACACCTGCAAAAGTACCCGTCACAAAGCAGAACAAAAGAGACACATCGACACAGAGAGTGATGAAACATATACACAAAAAAAAAAAGGAATTATTTCATTCTTTTCTTTTTTCACTCACTCTCACCGCTTCACTGTATAATTCTAATACTATGAGGGCATCGTAGCTACATGAATACATCAAAGGTTTTTTGGTCCCTTCTTTGGCTTTGCTTTTTTTTTTCATTTTTTTCTTTTTTTTCTTCATCCTTGCTGAGATTTGCTTTAATGAAGAAAAAAAAATTGAAATTAAATTACACAAAAAAGAAAAAAAACTAGATAAAACATATACACAAACGCGTGTAAACAGAAAATTACAATAGCTCCTCTTGTCTTATGGTTGACAAATTTGCATTTCATTTTCTCAGTTGGAAGAGAGAAAGGAATTGCGATTGTGTGTTATAAACTCTTCTCGTGTACATGAAACTGACGATTGTTCAAAAAAAATTGTAGAGAAAAAAAAAAAAAAAACTACATTGAGAAAGAAATATATAGAGCAATAAAATGAATAAGGTTCTCGCAAACATAAATTGAGAGGAGTAGGTGAAAAAGAAAAAAAGAAAAAAAAACGAAGGAACCGACGAACATACTGAACATAACATAACAACAACAATAACAACCATAACAACAAATGAAAACTAACGCCTTACAGTGTCCACGGTATAATATTCTCACCCAATCGCAAATCCCTCAACTTCACGGACTCGCGTGTCCCCTCCTCCTCCGGCGTCGATTCCTGTGGTCTGTGCACACACATCGCAATGGCCGTGATGGGAGAGATGTGTCGCAAGTCAAACGCCACGACCTGTCGGGATCGCTTAATACACGCCACTGTTCGCCGCTCCCGAAACCCAACCTTTCCCGATGCGTACCACTCCGTCTCCGTTCCCTCCACGGCGTGGCCGGTGTTCTCCCTCGACGGGTCGCGCCAGTGGAGGTGAAACTGCGCCGTGTTTTCGCACGCGTTGCGCAGCCGGTCGACCGCGGCGGCCTGTCGCGTGCCGACGATTTCCGCCAAGGCGACGCCGTCCCGCGCGTTTGGCGCGGCGCCGCCCTCCGCCACAGCCGGCGGGGAGTGCGCCCCCGACTGCGAGCCCCGCGCGCAGCACGACGGCCCCGCCGAGGGAGTGGGCGGAAACGGCGGAAACGGCGGCGCGGCGGCCACCGGCGACGCGAGCGAAGACGGCGCGGGCGAGGACGAGCGCCGCCCACTCCCCGGAGACGCCAAAGCGGGGGACTCGGGCGGGGGCGGGGGGCGGCCGTGGCGGCTTTGGAACTTGAGGGCGATCAGCTCGCGCCGGACGTGCCGCACGACGAGGTCCTCCGGAACGGGGGGGACGGGGGCGGCCACGCGGCGGGTGACGCGCCGCTCGCGCCACGGCGCCCCGCGCTCCCGGCCGCATCCGCGCGCGGGTTGGGGGGAGTGCGGACTCGGCGCCTCCCGCTGGGAGTCGGGGAGGATGGAGAAGCTCAGCGGGGTGCCGTCGAAGATGGAGGTGGTCTGCGCGAGCGCCGACGGCACGCGCGCGTCGGGCTCCGCCCACTTGCTGTGGCGCCGCGTCAGCGCGGGGCGGGAATCGTTGAGGCTGTGCTCCGCGCTGCAGAGCCGCGCCACCTGCGGGGTGTGGGCTTGGTGCCATGGTCGAAGTCCGGGTGGGGCGGGGGCCGCCCGATCCAGCGCCTCCCCGCCGTAGGTGCACAGAAAGCCTTCCTCATCGGCCGCAAAAGAGGTGCTCCGCTCGGTTTCACCAAAAGGGTCGGTCATGTTTGGCGACGCCGCCCGTGTGCGTGGGGATGGCGGCGAGGAAGGGCCAATAGACAAGGGTCCGGCGAGGCTATTGGTTTCCGCCCCCTTCCCGGCCGTCTTCTCAGCCTTGAGGGCGGAGGCGGGGCGGGGAAGGGGTCCCACCAACACCACCTCCTCCCTCTCCGCCCTTGCCTCGCGGGAGCGGAGGGAGTCTTGACGGGCTTTGCGCTCCAAGAGTCGTTCCCGGTACTGCTCCAGCACCGCCACACGGTTATCCACACCGGTGACGAGGAAGTAGAGTTCCCCTTTGACGCGTCCAATAGCCTCAAGAATGACCGAACGCAGTCGCTCCACGGTGCGGCGGAACAGCTGTTCATCGTAGCCCCAATGTGACATGCTGGGAAAGGTGCGCTCCACCAGTCCGGAGAGGGCGATTTCCTCCAGTTGCTCATCTGTAAAGTGTTCCGGGACGGTGTCGCTTGTCCAGCGGAAATTGGCGGGACCATATCCGGCCCGCTCCGCCGCATAACCCACCGCCGCCTCGCACACCACAACCGCAGCCCAACTCAACAACGTCTCACGGTATGTGTGGATAAAGAAGGCACGGGGTGAGCCGGTTTGGACGGATTGTTGTATAAGCGACTGGAAGAGCGCCTCGTAGCTTTGCGCCATGTCCATGAGGAGCTCAAGTACAACCGGGTGCACCGTGTTCGCGGCCTCATCCATTCGCACAGGACGATTCTCACGTACACTGTTGTAAAGCGCTTGCATGACGGCGTGGAGCGGTAAAAGACCAGGTTCTGGGTGCATAAAATTATTCATGGCAGAGAGAATGGTATCACTCTTCTCCACATGCGGCGCAATATCGGAGTCCACCATGGAGTCTTCAGCAGCAGCAGCAGCGGCAGCAGCGGCGGCGGCAGCGGCAGCGGCGACGGCATTATCAGATGTGGAGGAAGAAGAAGAGGATTTACATACGCTGAACGGCGCCACCCCATACCCGCCATTGGATACGATGAGAAGCGGAGCAATCGTCGCCGGCCGCGCACTCGACGGATCCTCTTCCGATAACAAACTACTGATGTTGTCACTCATATTCCCACCTGCACCACGTCTATGAATGTCTCGCGTTGTACTATGGTTCCTGTTACTGTTGTTGTTGTTATGGCTGTTCCTATGATTGGTATGGCTGTTGGGAGATTTTATGTCTCCATGATCACCCGCTGACGGCGACATCCCGGCGGATCGGAGAGGGGAACACGGTGTATCTCCTGATGGGCTCTCTGGACCCTTTTCCCCCAACTCGATCGTGTCCTCAAAGGCGAGTGGACTAACACCATCCAACACGCATGCCGTCTCACCTTCACGCGTTGGTGGACGCTGCCAGAGCGCAATTTCCCGAGCCGCGCGTAATGGAAGTCCGCAGGCGTGCAGCGGAGGCCGTTGCATCATCGGCACCGTTGCGGAAAGCCAAAGACCTTTGCGCAGCGCAATACTCTGCAACGCCTGTGTCAGTGTCATGGCATCTTGATGAAGAAAGTAACGCTCCGGATCACTGCCGTGATCCCTCTTTGGTGTTCCTTTTCTCTTGGAGGAAATGGTGTTCGTGAGTGTGGTTGTGCCATCCAACTGTGTGGTCCCTCCCAACGTTCCGGTGGCGGTGGTGGCGGCCATCGCCGCCGCCTTGTAGCGCGTCGTGGACTCCCGAAGACTCCTGTAATCCGCCGCATCCCCCTCGTAGAGCTCCGTCGGGAGGGATCGCATCAACACATACGTGACGAGGCGCGCGGCGGACACGGCGCAGGCCTGCAGCGCCGGTTCCTTCACGAGGCACCGAACGAGCTCATGCACGTGCTTTGGCGGCGCGGTGTCGGCGCGCTGGTCGAGCAGCGTCTCGCACACCCCCGTGATCTCCTCAAAGACGGATCCCACGCACGGGGAGGCCGCGCGCAGGCGGGGGGACGGCGGCGCGGCGCTTCGCCCCGATCGGGTCGGCGCGGACGCCAAGACGAGACTGTCCAGCGACCACCGCACGTGACGCGCGACGTCCGCCGCCCGGCGCGTGCGCTCCGCCTCGGCTGCGGCGTCCGTCGTGTCGGAGGCGGCGCACGGTGTGTCTTCGCCGCCCGCCCCCTTCGCCGATGGCGGCCGCGCCTTGTGTCGCCGCGCCGGGGCGTCGCCGTCGGCGAAGGGCGCGCCCGGCACGAGGGGCGTCAACGGGGGAATCGCGAAGACCCGCGCGGCGACGGAACGCGGGGCCCGGTCGTAGTGCGCCTCGTAGTCGGCCACGAGGAACCGCAGCTCGCGCAGCACGCGCCGCTCCGTCTCGCGCAGCGGGGGGCGGGGGGCCGAGGGGTTTGGGGGGTTTGGGGGGTTTGGGGGGTTTGGGGGGTTTGGGGGGAGATGGCGCCGCCGGCGGGGGACGGAGCCGGCGGCGAGGGACGCGGACAGACGCGCCGCCTCGGCTCGGGCGAGGAGGTCGCGCGCGGTGTAGTACGCGCAGAGCCGCTCCCGTCGCTCGCGGGGGGTCGGGCGGATGTAGCGCACCCGCGGCCCGTCCGCCACGCCGCGCGCGACGGGGTTTGGGCCGGGGACGGGGGACGACGGAATGGGAGTGGGGCGGCGGAGGGAGGGGGCGTGGGTCGAGTGCGGACGCGTCGGCTCGCTCGGCGCATTCGGGCGGAATAGGGAGAAGGCACGAAATGGCGCCTCCGCACCGGACGGCGACACACGAAAGGTGTCCATGCACGCAAACCAAACCCACACACAATGGCGTTTACTTTACTTTACTTTTCTTTCTTTCTCTTATATATATATATATATATATATATATACAATGGAAATCCTCGTCGTGGGCTCCTCAGAGTGAAAGAAGCAACTGCAAGAAAAGAATAAATAAAAATAAAAAAACAAGGAGGCAAACGTACGAAAAAACAAACAAAAAAAGAAATTGGGAAAGAAGGAAGACGTAGCCTTTTTCTTCAAAACTTTTTTTTCTTTTCGTTTGCTCTGCTTTGCTTGAGATGTGTGTATCTACACGTATCGTCCTCCTACTATTATGACTGCTCTACTTGAAAGGTCCATTCCAAATATAAAAGAAAAGAAGAAGAGAAACAAAAAGTCAAGTGCATAGCAAGGTGAATAAACCCTCCGATTCTACTTTTTTTTTCTTTTTCTTTTTTATGTAGATAAAGGCATAAATGCATATATACGTCGTCACATATACACAAAAATCACAGTTATTACATATATAAAAATATGCATAGATAAATGAAAACGAAAAAAAAAAAAGGTTAGATAAAGCTTTCAAATTTCACATTGAAACACAGCAAAGTTACACAGCATGTAGAAAAAAAGGTTGTTGTTTTTTTTTTTTTTTGCTGCTTTTGTTTTCGTTTGTTTCGGTAAACAGAGACCATTCAAAGAACGGTCTAAGGGGCGAAAATAAAAATAAACACACACACACACACCAAAAAGTCAAACGGACAACTCAATGTCCGACAGCTCCGAAAATTACCTCAACAATCGTGTAATACAAATTAAGAAAAGAAAAAGAGAAAAAAAAAAAAACGTGAATGAGAACAAAAAAAGAAAATAATATTAAAGCAAAAAAAAAAAAAAATCGGGTTAGGGATGCGCAAATTGGTATGAAATTGAAACGGAAAAGTCCAAACAGAGACAAAAAAAAAAAAAACACCTAAAAAAGAATGAAAATAAAATTTGTCACAAAAAAAACGAAGGTGTTCTCGTCCTAGTGTATACCATCTCCCATTTATTGACTGAAAAATATATAAATAAATATATATATATATATATATATATATATTTATAAACTCCACTTTTCTAATTATTGTTCAAATAGCAATCACCATTATTTTCAACTTCCTCGCGTTGTTGATTTGCTCCGTTATTTGTATATGCGTTATGTACTTCTCACTTTTTGTCCTCTTGATGGGTTCATTTTCCTTCTTTTTCTCTTTTTTTTTTTTGGTGGTCGTTTTTTGATTCATTTATATTTATTAAAATATAAATATTCCATCCATTACATTTTCTTTTTTTATAAGTGATAAAAAAGAAGACTAAACGCAATATTTTATCGTCTCAATTATCTTTCGTCACACATTTACGCCGTAATTCGCCAAATAAAATGAGACGATGTGCAAAAACGAAAGAAAGAAAAGAGAACAACAAAAAAAAAAAACGCAAAAAAAAAACATCACATCAACAAATATCATGCGAAAAAAAAAAAGAGACAAGGGCCTTTTTCTTTTTTTGAATAACAGTAAAGGAATCTCAAACAAAACGCAACGCGTGAAAGTTCAAAGAGAAAAAAAAAAAAATACCGAAACCAAAACGAAAAATAAAAACGTATTCTTCACAACACCCAAATCATCACAACACTGCTACCAAAAACATTTCACGCAAACACATAAATATGAGTTTGGAATGTTTTACATATATATATGTATATATATATATATATATATATATATATATGTGTGTGTGTACTGTTGGATTGTTTGCCGTTCATTTTCTCACTTCTTGAATGAATGCAAATGTGCTTCACGTGGCGAAAAGCATTGCAAATCATTAATACGTTCATTTTCTTTTTTTTTTATTCTTTTTTTTTTTTTTTAATCCACGAAACCAAATTGCCAAATAAACTTAAAAACAAAATAGAAAAACAAAAGAAAATATTACAACATATAGACATGCATTTTTTTTTGTTTTTGAGTGCATGTCACAGAACCCCTTCGAGAAACAAAAAGAGAAAAATACAACAATGAAAGTAAAACGTCAACTCTTTTCTTTTTCTCAGCACAATCTTTGTGGAAAACGCAACAGTCAAAAATTGCAGCACAAAAACAAACGCAAATTACAACAATTTTTTGTAAAAAAGTAATAAATCTTTACAAAAAGAAAAAAAAAAAAAAAGATCCATCATATTCGAAAAAGCAATAATAAAAAAAGACGAAAAATGGATGAATAATAGTATTTAGAGATATTGTTTTTGGATGTGTGTGTGTGTTTCTTGTGTTTTTTTTTTCTTTTTGCATCTTATTTTCTGTTTTTGTTTTGTGTTGTTTTACAATTAGAGAAATTGCATTTGCGCCATTTATGTGTCGTACGCAAAAAGAGAGTCAAATGATCGCACACATCAAATCTGCAATTCGTAACTTCTACATTTCTTTCGGGTTTTTTTTTCTTCCGTTTGATGTTTTTCATTTTTTTTTTTTGTTCTTATCTTTTTTTTTGTTTTTTTTCTTTTCTCAGTTCTCATTTGAGAAAATAATAATAATAATAATCAAAAAAAGACTCCCACGCAATACGTTTTACAGACAAACAAACAAAAAAGAAAAAAAGAGAAAGAGTGTTATTCTTGAAAGTATATATAAATAAATGTAAATAAATAACATATTCACAAATAAAAGAAAGACAAACGAACGAAAACACAAAAAGGAAAAGCTCAATTACGCACAAGGGAGAGGAACTCCGCACCATAAACCGATTTTTAGCGCAAAGAGAGAAAAAAAAGGAATAAAATAACAAATAAAAATGAAAAAAGGAATCGAAGGGATTCATTTGCTCCAAATTGTTCTTGTTGTTTTTTTCATTTCATAATTTCGATTTTTCTGTTTCTTCAAAAAAAGCGATTTCACTGGACTATAGTTTAATAGAATTATTCGCTTTTGTTCCGTTTCTCACAATTCCTTTTTGCATTTCTTTTTTTTTTTCTCTTTTGTATTTTAAATGTCTTCTTTTTTGTTGTTGTTTTTAAAATCTATTCTCTTTCTCTCACATCTTTTTTCTTTTCTTTTCTTCATTTTCTTTTGAAGCAAAAATGATAAACGCGCAAAAAATTAAAACCGAAAAAGAGAAGAAAAGAAAAAGTGTCAATTCACAGATTGAGAGTATTGACGCAAAAAGAGGAGTATTTCATTCTCCTTTTTATACAAAAGCAAATTGTCTTTACATACGCATATGTATAAATATATTTATATATTTCACACTCTTTGATTTCTTGTCGTTGTTTGATTAATTTATCAAATAGATAAAATAAATTTCTTTAAAAAAAAAAAAAACTTTCCAGTCCTCTTCCACAAACAAACGCACATAATAAAAAACCCCTTTTTTGTTGTTTTTTCTTCTATTTTGCTTTTCTTTCCTTTTCTTTTGTAAGTACTTTCAAATCACGTCCACCTTTGACGTGATGTCGCTAAAGTCACACATACATATGTGCTTTGGATTACAACAATAACACACATACACAATATAAAAAAAAAAGAAAAATATGTCAAAAAAAAAAGAAAAACACACCATCTTTCTTGTATGTAATTATGCACTCCCGTTTTCTCCGCTCAGTCAACTTTTTCTTTTCGTTGTTATTGTTTTTTTTTTCTTTTTTCTTCTTTTTTTACTTAATGTTCATACACAAAGAAAAAAAAAAAATTTCATTTCACACGTTATTGTAACAACATTTTGGATTCCGTAACTTTATTATTCTAAATAGCGCAGCGCTCTTTTTTCTCTTTTTCTGTTTCATTTTCGCTATTTACTTACTCTCTTATTGTATATAAATAAATAAATAAATATATATATATATATATATATATACTATTATTATTATTATTTGGAAACAATAAATTCGGCTGTTTTCGTTTCGTTTTCTCATTCGCGCGTCATGAAAAACAGAAAAAAGGAAACTCTCTACAAATTTTTATTTTCAGCTATCAATCTTCTATTAATATTTAATATTATTGTGGTCATTTCCTACCTTTTTTCTGGAATTCTATTTACTTCCTCTTTCTTATTCCTTTTTTGTGTTTGTTTGTTTGCGTGTGTGTGTTTGTTTGTTTATTTTGTATTTCATCTCTTGTCATGCGTTCCCTTCCCATTCCTCCTCGTCTCCTATTGTACGTGTCGCCGGTAGTAAAGGGGTCATCAACTGAAGAAGAAAAGCGCGGTGCCAACAACGATCACAAATCCCACAACAGCCATCGCGTTTCGTGCAAGGGCATCATCCCAAAGCTTCTCTGTAGGAATTGGCTTTCGCGATTCCCGTGTTGCCACTGATCGCCGTTTCTGCGGTGTAGTCTTTTCCACTGTTGGGTTTGTCACGGCGGGTGTGATTCGCTCTCGAGGAGTGAGGACGGCAGCGGTTTTGCGCTTACGTGTTGACTTAACAGTATTGGCATCCGTTGAGAGGACGCCAGACGATTGGCGAGAAGGCAACTCCAATCCCTCACCGTTTGCAACATTGCTCTGGACATGTTGCGAATGCTTTGGCATCCTCCGCTGTTGTGGTGGTTGCTGTTGCTGTTGCTGTTGTTCTCGTTGCTGTTGTTCTCGTTGCTGTTGTTCTCGTTGCTGTTGTTCTCGTTGCTGTTGTTCTCGTTGCTGTTGTTCTCGTTGCTGTTGCTCTCGTTCTTGTTGCTCTCGTTCTTGTTGCTGTTGTTCTCGTTCTTGTTGCTCTCGTTCTTGTTGCTCTCGTTCTTGTTGCTCTCGTTCTTGTTGCTCTCGTTCTTGTTGCGGATTGGCTATTTCGCTGCTCTGCTCGATGTTCTCCCACTCCACGGCGCGGTCGAGTCCCAACTGTGTGCGTTCCCACTCCTCCCGCGTCTCAACATCCCGTCGCGCCGCCACCAAACCATTTCGCATCTCCGCCCATTTTAAACGCCATGAAAGAGACATTTCCGCCCGACAAAGCGCCGCGCGGGTGGCCTCGACAGCCGCCCAAACCTCCGCCTGACGCGACACCGTCCCGTTCCACACACACCCCGACGTCCCCTTCTCCGCCGCCCGCGCATTGGGAGCGGAGGACGCGGAAAGGGCCATCCAAAGCGACTGAAGTGCGGAGAAGGCGTTTCCCCGCCGTCCATGGCTTGGTGGGGGGCGAGCAGCGAGGCGGCGGAGGACGACGTCCAATTGACGCAACGCGTCGGCGGCGGGGAGAACGTCCGCCTCCGCCGCGCCGCGCCGCCCATCGGGGTGTCCCTTCCCCTCGCTCTGGACGTGGTCCATCGCACGGTGCGGTTTTCTGCTGTTTCGGTTGCGTGTTTGGCCTCGCTGGGACTTACTGGGGCTCGGATTGCCATGGCTCCCGGGCTCCTCCGCCTCCGTGAGGGGGTGGTCGAGTAAAAGTAACAGTAACAAATCCGTCCCCGTCGGCGCCTCCCGACCACCGCGACGACGGGAGTGTATGCCGACGCGTTGGGCGTCGCATTCGGTCTGCAACGACAGCAGTCTCTGGCGCGAGGTGAGGATGCGATCGGTGAGGGTTGTCATTTCCCCTATTACCCCTGTCAGGTCCAACTCCACCTCCTTATTGTCTTCCTCTAAAGCCTTCACATCATCAGCACCAGCACCAGCCGCAGCGGCATCCCTCACACCACATGTCTCCCCCTCGTCGCCATCCTCCTCCACCTCCACCTCTTCGTCGTCCTCCGACTTCTCCACGTCCGCCTTGGCGACGATTTCTATCTCCTTTCCCGCGTCTGCCTGCGGCGCGGCATGGGCTTCATTTGTATCCCTCTCCCCCGCGCCTGTCTTGACCGCGTCGGCCCCCACCTCCTGTTCATGTCCCTTCCCCCCCTCCCTTTCCACATTTTGCTTGCCGCACGCCGCCTCCTGCTCCGCTGTGGGGGGGCCGCTTCCAATACTACTCACCCCACCGCTCGCGCATGGGCTCCCCTCCGTGCTCTCCTGCGCCTTTCGGTCTCCCGTGGCGTGGGTGGCGGGTTTCGCGTACGGGTCGTGCTGTCGGCGCACGCCCTGCAATGGCGGGGGCGGAGTCGTCCCCCGTGTGTGGTGTGGGCGCCACGCGTGACGCGCCTCGCGCGCCGCCTTCACGTGTTGCCGCGCCGCGAGAAGGGCGGCGGGGGTGAAGGCGTGCCACGCGCGCACCGCGCCCTTCGCGTCCACCTCCCCCACCTCCACACACGACGCGGCGTGGAGGGCGAAGTGTTCGGGAAAGGCGGCGGAGAGGACCTCGTACGCGATGGCGGCATGGGTGGGCTCCAACCCGCCATCCGGTTGAAGCCGCGCCACGAAACGCACCTCCAACACCATCTCCTCCCCCTCGTCGTCCGCTTCGTTGGTTGGTGGGTTTGGTGGGCTTTGGATAGGGTGGAGGTGCACCGCCAAGAGGACGGGAATGGGCGTCGAGGTGCACGCGAATGAGGGGAGAAGGCAATGCCTGGCGGGGTGGGAATGGGTATTGGGTGAATGGGTGTGCCATGTGGGTTCGTGCGACGGCGCCTCGTCCTCCTCACACTGCCACGCCGCGTGCGGGGGGGTGAGGACGGTTAACACGGCGTCATGCAATAAGGCACGCAATCGACGCGCGCCGATTCGGTGAGTGTGAAGGAACTCCTCGAGGGTGTCGGGGACGGCGGGGCTGCACGCATCCGCTGTGGCGCGTCGTAATCGAATGGGAATGTGTGCCCGCACCTCATGATGCACGGCGCCCTCCACATGGTTGGACAAGTGTGCCGGAAAGAAGCACACCCCTTTGGGGGCATCGGTGTGCCTCGCGAGGAACTGTCGAGTAAAGGTACTCCAAACCCAAAGCACGTGATCGAGGCGGTCGGCGGTCATGGCGAGCCAAGCCCCCGCGCTCACTCCGCGTGAAACGGCAAATGTCCATTTTTGCGTCAAAAAAAGTGCACGCGGGGCGATGGGGGCGGAGGAGTTTCCATTGGAGCTTTTTGGGGGGTTTATTTCCCATTTGCTTTCCCGCGCTGCTTTTGCCCAGTAGCTGGTGTGGCCTGCGTGGTGGACGAATTCGGCGAGGTCGGTGCACTCCACACTTGACGTCGATGAAGCGGATGTGCGCGAGGCGGATCCGATTGGGGCGGAGGCGTTATGGGAACGGCGAAGAAGAAGTGGGGTTGTCAAGGAACTGGGATCCTGTGACATGGATAACGTTGATGCTGACTGTACCCTGCACGAATCTTCAGGATGTTGCATGGTTGTGATATGTTGTACGTTTCGTTCGGTTCAACTTTTTGCTTTTCGTTTTTCTTGTGGTTTCGTTCTGGTTTGGTTTTCGTGTGCGCGTATGTTTCAAATTGAAAGCAGTTTTTGTTTTTGTTTTCTCTTTTCTATTTGTCGTTTCTTTTGCTTTTGGATGTGTGTCTTTGGGGGAGGGTTTCCAATTTGTGTCTTAACGCTCAATTTCCTCACTTCTTTTTGGGATTCAAATGTAAATGTGCAAATCCGTAAATAAATAAATATATATATATATATATAATTGTTTACTTTAATTCCTTGATTTTGATCGCTACTTCCGTGTTGCACTTCTTAACTGGAAAACCTCTTCCGGACCTCCTTCACTACCTCTCTGCACACACGCGTCGTTGTTTAATTTGATTTCTTCCTTCTCCTTTTCTTGAATTATGATTCGTTGCCACACTTTTCAAAAAGAAAATTCCCCTTGAACTACGAATTCCAATAAAGTCAACACCTTTTCGTCGCGAACGTGCTGTCTCGGCCAAGCTCCACACACTAAGGCAAAATAGTATATATATATATATATATATATATATATAACGTAAAACAAAGAAGAAAAAAAAGTATATTCAGATACAGAGAACTTTTAGATGAACGTACTAACGTGTCTGGAAGCGCTTTCTTCTCTAAACTCCTTTTTTTTTGGTGTTTTGTACTTTGCGGGACGATTGTTTAGACGTTGCGGAGTTCTTCGCTTTTGCTCCGTTATTTTTTGTCTGTGTGTGTAAACCCTTCTTTTTTTTCTTTGAAAAAGAAAATGCCTTTAAAAAAAGAGGGAAAAAAGGATCTGTAGTTCAATTTACGAATAAATTCTTTGTTTTCTTATTCCTTTTCTTTCTTTGCTCTTCGTTCTGTTTAGGTGCTTTGCTTCCTCTTCCGATTTGTACCTTTTGATGCGAATGAGCAAATACCTTTCCTATATATCTTCTTTAAGCTATTTGCTCCTGTTTGTTTCTCCTTTTGCCCGTTTGCTTGGTTGTTTTCACTTCTTTACCTGTCCTTTACAAATATATATAAATATATATGTATGTATGTATGTGTATATATCGCCTTGAATGCGATTCGCCCTATTTTCTTTTTCTTCTTGTCACAATGAGGAAACAAAAAATGAAATAAATATGTATACCAAAAGAAATAAATAAATATATATATCTATATATATATATATATATATATAGATATTTACCCTTTTGTTACAACTTCCGTTAGCTTCTGTTTCCGTCTTTTCTCTTTTTCTTCTTTATGGATTCAAGTGTGTTTCGGTGCAAAAAAAAAAAGGAAGCCTTTCCTTTATCTCCTCTCCTTTTTTTTTTCGTTTGTTTTCCTTTATTCTCTTTATCTTTCGTTTGGTTTACAAATTTCTATTTATCCCTTTTCTTCTCCCTTCGTTTTCGTCTCTAATGGTAAACAAGTTTGACGGCTTTAAAAAAAGAGTTTCAAAGATAAATGAATAAATAATAATAATAAGATATAATAAAAAAAAGAAGACAAGAAAAAAAAAAGCAATAATAACAATAATAGTTTCTTTTTGGGGGAGTTGTACCACCTTGCTCTATAGTTCCTCCTTTAAAAACTACTATTGGAGGAAGTGTGGTTGTTTTTGTTTAAAAAAAGAAAAAAGGGAAAAGGGCAATTCGATGGTTCTATAAAAAAAATTTCATTTCATCAATGAGAATTTGAAATAGAAAGAGAAAAGGTACGCAAAAATGGTGCACCTTTCATTCAACAAAACGTACAAATACATTAACACAAACAAATATATGTATATAATAATAATAATAGAGACATATACACAACTGAAAAAAAAAAGAAAAGGGGGCATGACGTAGCGAAAAGAACGAAAAGAAAAGAAGCAAAACAAACAGAACTTTTTTTCCCCGTTCATCCCTAAAGGTCCACAAAAACAAACGGAACGTACTTTTGTGGTTCGCGAAAAGAAAAAAAAAAACAATAACAACGAAAAGAGTCTATGTTCTAAAGAAGTCCAACAAAGTGTCGGAAATCGCAATCCCATCCATAGCACATACATCAACAACCAGAAATGGTGAAATAAACCAATATATATATATATATATATATATACATATATATATATAATAAACCGTAGACAATAACGCTATCATCAAGAACTGAAAAATGGACGTAGTACACGCGACAAGCTACAACCCAACACAACGCACACTTTCACAAAAAGAAACGAAAATCAAACTAGAAAATATGTATATATGAAAATATAAATTGATAATCTGTCTTTTTCTATTCTTATTTCGTCATTCTCATCATGTGTAATGTGCGTGCGTCTCTCTCTCTCTCTCTCTCTCTCCCTCGTTCTATGCGTGTGTGCATGACTATATATGCCTCTCCCCGTTTCCCACACAATCACCCAAATATCCATTTCTATCCGTCTCCTCCCCTCCCGTTACTTCTCCTTTGCTAATTCCCTATTCCGCTCCACCACACCCATCATACCCCCCACCCAAAGCTGTCTATCCTCCTCCGTCAAAAACGCCACCGCCAAATCGCGCGTCTCAAATCGCCAAACCGCACACATTCCCTTCGCCAACGGCCGTCCCGCGTGGTCCACGAGGACGCCACGTTTGCGCCGAAAGAGTCGCCCAAACGCCGCCGCGTCATCGGCGGTGAGGAGATACACGCCGATGAGATGCACCAAATTCAGCGCCCCCCGCTCCGCCCCCGCGTGGGTCCAGGTGAGGTGCGGCATCAACGCCGAGGTGCCGCGAAACTCCGCGAGGCGATCCGCCACGCAAAAGAAGCGGAGATGCGGACGGCGCCCGTCGACGTGTTTGCAAAGGGTGGAGCCGCGGCGAAGGAGCGGCATGAGGGCGCGGAGTGGGCGGCGAAGCACACCGCCGCTCGGCTCCGGCGGCGGGTCGAGGAGGGAGAGGGCGGCGGAGTCGACGGAAAGCGTGTCGGGGTGTAACGCGCTGTGCGTAAACTCTAATAGGGAGGCGTCTCTTTGAGAAGCGGAGCGTTGATGCGCATTCCCCTGAGAGGCGGGGCGTTGATGAGAAACCCCTTCTTGAGAAGCGGTCCTCGGAAGGGCCTCTCCGCCTTTGGAAAGGTTTCCCTGCGACGCCTCTCCTCGGGAGGTGTCGAGGGCGCGGAGGAGACACTCCACGTTGGGGTCGTTATCACTAAAACCCGCTCGCCCCACACCCGCCGCATCACGCGCCGCCCGAACCGTTCGGTACGCGTCCACGTAAAGGCATTGCGCCACAGCGAGAACGTCCTCCGGGGACATCGTCTCCACCCCACGCTGCGCCTCCAGCGACTCAAGGGCGTAGTGATTCTTTAGGTACACCAACATGGCCCGCACATTGTCGCTGTGTGCGGCGTATGGAAAGACATGTTCCATAGGCTGTGTGGTAATGGGATTCGGGGTGTCCATCACTTCGGGCAAAAGGGGTGTCGATTTCACCGGCGAGGTTCCTCGAGATGGCGTCTCCGTTGTTCTCCACCCGTCACGATGGGTCTCCACAACGGTCTCCTTTCGCCAAGTGGCGTGGTTTGCTCGGTTAGGACTTTCACTACGTCCATAGGACGAGGAACGACCCGCTGTGTTAGGGTTACTGCTATGGTCATTCCTGCTGCTATAGTTAGGGTTGTTGGTGTACCCGTGGCTTCTATGGTTTACCTCACCATTCGAAATATAACTGCTGCTCCGTTGGGGTGGGTGGGTGTGTTTGTTGTACGCCTCGTCATCCTCCTCCCCCTCCGCGTCGCTGCGTTGGGTGAGGTCATTGCTGGTGTCATCGGGTCGGCGTCGCCACTGCGTGAAAGGCCCATCCCGGCGGGAGGAGACGAGATCACGATCCGCACTCTCCTCCCGGCGTTGTGGTAGCGGCGGACGCCCTGCGGAGCGGGAGCCGTACTGCAAAGGACGACGTATGCTTTCCACGCCTCTCCCTAACTCCCGTGCAGGGGGGGCGGCGTTGGGGATGATTGGAGTGGAAGTGAAAGTGGGAACAATACCCGACGCTTTAGGAGGGCCATCGCCGCGCGCATTGGGTGGGATGTCCTCACGTAAATAGCGGCGAAGGTATTCAATCGACGCGTCCACGTCCGCTGAACGGGAACGAGATGGGCTCCAACTCATGCTGTGCGAGAAATGGTAATATACGAAACAATAGAATGAAAAAAAAGAAAAAATAAAAGGAAGAAATCCGACTACCGTAGTGTTGGGATCGACAAACTACAACAGCTTCTGCTTCTTCAAATGTTAGTTCGGTAATTTGATAAAAGGGGAAGAGAGTCCAAAAATTAGCAGAGGAAGATTTACAACCAGACCGAACGAAACGAAATAATGCTACACACAACACGAAGAAAGCTTATAATCAGTCCTGTTTCTTTGTTCTTGTTGTTGTTGGTGGTAGTGCTTTTGATTTTATTTCTAAATGTGACTATAAATAAATAAATAATATATATATATATATATATATATATATATATGAATCCTTCCAATCAGCAATGGGATGTTGTTTGGTCCGTTGACCTCTACTCTATTGTTCCGTCCTTAATAAGACCGGCGATACCGTTTGTGAAAAGGAAATGCTCACTTTTCCCTCCTCCTCCTATTTTCTCTCTTTGCAGGTCAACAAACAAAAAGATATATATATATATATATATATATATATTATGAAAGTGAACCCTTCCTTGTCCGTGTACTTGCTCACTCACACAGAAGCACGCTTCGGAGAGAAAAAAGGACCTATTTTTTATTTTTTTTCCTTTCCTTTCGTTTGTTTTGTTTTTCCCTTTCTTCGAGTATATATGTGTGAGTACGTTGTACTAGCAAAACGAAAAAAAGAAAAAAAAACCTCAACGATTTTGAAAAAGTGAAACAACAATAACAAAATTCATTAAGTGAAACCACAAACGAATCTTGTTCGAGGAGCGAAATCTCCTCGACAAAAACAAAAAAGAATAAATAAAGTCAGAAATACCAAATAGGAGAAATAAAAACAAAAAAGTTTGTGACGGAAAACACAGGTTGGTGTGAAGCTTCTCAATTTTGTTGGAGAGGATGTAACAAATTGTTTGGTGTGACCATATTTGAGAGGAATGCAAGAAAACAACAACAAGAAACAAGAAACAGGAAAAAACAGCAAAGAACCACAAAATGCGACTTCACGCTCTTAGATTTGCGTACTTCAGTTCTCTCCTTGTTCTGTTTTCTTTAGGAGTGAGGAAGGTAGCTTTGTTAGCTCATGTATATGTCTTCTTGAAATTATAAAAGTCACTGTATTGATTGATTTGGCGATCTTTAAATCGTTGAATTTTCATTTCGGCATATCACTCTTTGCTGGGCCTTTTTCATTTGGTTTCTTTGTATGTATGCGTGGATTTATGCGTGTGTAATAAATCGTAATAATGGAAAGTAAATCCCATGCAAAAACACGCAAAGAAAAAAAAAAATAACACATACAAAATTAAAAAGCAAGAGGTTCCAAATACATACCGTATGCCAAAGAAGAAATACACATGTAAACATGTATAAGTATTCACCAAAACCATCGAATATACGGCAAGACATGAATAAGTAAAGAATTTCTTTTTGTGTGCATAAAAAGTTTCCTTAAAAGGGCAAAAAAAAAAAATGTATTTCTATATACATATGTATACATACTTCCTGCCTTTTTGTGTGAATAGAATTCTTCTTGTTGATGTTTTTTTCTTTTTTTTTTTGCTTCTTGTCTTCTTTCTCCCGTTCTTAAAGAGTGCATGTGTGTGTTTTTGTTTTTCTTCCTATTTCTTCCCTTATCCAACAAAGTCTCCTTTTCTTCAACTGTAGTCATGGGCGTAAGCAACGCAGCAAAGTAATGAAACCACACAAAAAAGGCGCATGTATATTCCTTTCCCCGATACTTTCCAGTAATACTGTAAAATTTCACGAATGTTTTTTTTTTCCCCTTTGCTGTTGTTGTTGTTGTCCTTTCCATCTTTTTTGTTTGTTTGTTTGTTCTTTTCGCTTTTTGGTTTTGTTTTTATATATTTTTTAAGTTCTTGCAAATATGTGATCCGGGTGTGTGGATGATACAGATACAATTTGGGGGAGAAACACCCCGAACAAAAAAAACCTCCCCCCCCCCTCAACGCAAACATCACGCAAACACTATAAGGAGCATCTTTCCTTCTTTTTCTTTCTTGTTTAATATGCCCTCTCGATTTTTTTTTCCTTTTCTTTTTTTAAATCACATCTCCAATGTCAACTCTCACCCTTCTCTCACTCTTCTCTTCTCCTGACTTTTTTGTTGCGTGTTGTGTCTATTCCCTTTGTTGTTGTTGTTTTTTGTTTCATTCTTTTTGTTTTCTTCACTTTTCAGCATTTTCATTTTTTTTATTTTCTTCCTTCCTTCTATTTTTTCTCCATTCTTTTTCTTTTTTTTTTTTCTTCGCCAACTCCTTTTCCACCCTTCCAACACAATTCCCCCCTCCCCTCTTTTTCCCGTACAAACCCCAATACGCACCCAAAAACTTTCCCTTTTGTCACTTTTGTACCCCTCAAAGGTCTAACCCCAACCTGACGATACCCATTGCGGCGAGTGTGCGCAGCATCGCGAATGCCGCCCCCCGATAGAGTCCAACTAGTCCATTGGTTCGCATCACATGTCGAAAGCAGTGCGCCGCGTTGTTGTACCGGAGATCCTCCTCCATCGCCGCAATCATCATACGCCGACGGAGGGTATCGATGGGGTGCAAACACAACGTGGAGAAGAGGGAGACGGTGATCGCACACAGCACCTGCGTTGCCTTCCCAAACCGCCCATGGGTGGACTCGGGATTGAAAAAGGGACTTAGCAAACAGTACATCCCAAAATACACCTGTTGGTACACCAAACTCCCCATCACGAAGAGACCCAACCCGCGGTACAGCACATGCGGGGACTCACTAAACACGGGGTGGGAAAAGAAGCGGAGACTATGGGCGTACTCATAGGAGGCGCCTTTAAAAGGTTTAATGTCCACCGCCAAACGAAGTCGTGCGAACTCAAATGGGTAGGAGACCAGAGAGGCGGTCAACGCAAAGGAAAAAGACGCTGCATAGGACGCCATGGTTAACGAGAAGGCCGAGTGATGCGGAAAGGCATTAAAGACAAAGGTTTGGGTGGGTATGGCAATGAAGACGTGGGAGGACATGACAGGAAATAGGGAAACCACGTTGATGAGATTACCGCGCCAGAAACTACGGTAGCCTTCCACCGAAGCCAAGTGCCGCGCACAGTGCCACGCACCTCGAAAGGAGCCTTGAAGCGTTCCAAGATGGCGAAGCTCGTCTTGACACTGCAGGATGTACTTGATACGATCCATCGGGGCCAGTAGTGTGCGACTAACCGCCTTGGTAAGACAAGCCTTCCGAAAAAGCTCAACAGAGACTTCATGGTCGACGAGTTCAGCTGCGTTCTCCTTGTGGGAGCCACCCTCTGGCATTGAAATTCAGATGCAGGAGGGAGTAAGCCGGTAAAGAGAAGTCACAGTAATAATGACAATAAAAAGCAATAATAATAACAACAACTATATATATATATATATATATATATATATATATATATATATTATGGAGCAATCCAATGTGATGTTGAAGTTATTCTGTTGGTGTTGATTTACTTTATTGCACTGTACAAACACAAGCAACACCGTAGACACAAGAAATAAACACACACACACACACACACAGAAACGAGGACAAATAGCAGAAGAAAAAAAACAGGAACAAAAAAAAAAAGCACAAACACCAAGGCACGTGCTTTTCAAATGTGTTTATGTGTTTGTATAGGCGTGTCTTTGAAAGAAGGGAAAAAAAAGGTGGTTTCTTTTTCTGTTTTTTTTTTCTTTTCGGCTCCTTTTTCTCTTTTAAAGAGATGAGAGTTTCCCGTACCACAGTTGAGATTTCAATTCCGTTCTCTCACACAACTTTGTTTGTCCAAACCACACAATGTGTGAGTGGTGCCGTTTCGTGGATGCGTTCCCTTGTTTCGTTTGCAAATTTCCTTTTTGCTTCTTTCCCTCTTTCTCCTTTTTTTTTCTCCCTTCTTTTTCTTTTTCCAATATTGACCGTAATAAAAAGCAAAATTTGGTATCTATTAGGATATCAAAGAATGAATAAATCTTCTCAATCGGGCAGAGGCAAAGTCACAGAATCCAACGTACGAAGAATATTCTGCCTCCAGGCACCTCTGCAAAGAAGAATTTTATTTTTAAAAAAGACAAACTTTCCCCAACCAATAAAAACCAAAAATAAAAATAAAAACGAAGGAAAATGAAAAAAAAAAAGGAAATAAAAAGGAACGAAGTTTAAGCCAATGAATCCGCGCAACGCACGCACTCGCTCGCACTCACACCGGAGGATTGAGCCAAACAACCCCAACAACAAAGAAGTCCGCCTCTTCCTTCGTCCTCCGCCGCCGCTCTTCTACCTGCCAAGAAAGAAGGAGAAAAAGGAGAAAAGAAAAAATGATGTTTAATCAATGAAAAAGAGAAGTTTGTACAAATAAACAACAAAAATAAAAAACGAGGATTAAGAAATAAAAAATAAAAATTTATTAGAAAAATATATAAATATAAGAGAGTCGATGTGCCGTGGAGACGATTACCTTGTTTTCTTTTTCTGTGTATGTGGAAGGAGATAAAGAAAGGAGAAAAACACGGAAAAACAAAAAACAGATTAAATGCAAATTGCAATTCGGCTACGGAGCGCGCATTGTTATTGTAAACACAGGCAGTACACACAAAAAAAAAAAAAAGAATACGCCTCGAAATCAGCAAAAATATATATAAAAGAAAAAAGAAAAATCAGCAAAATAAATAAATAAACATTCTTTTTTTTTTTTTTTACTAGCAATACGCAGAGAGAGTTGCAAAGAAGGATAACTGAAACCCAAACGAAAAACGCAACAATAGGTTTTTGGGGCTTTTTTCCTCCCTAAATATACGAATAATTCCCTTCTCTTGTCTTTTCACTCATTTTCTTTCTTTTTTTTTTTTTTCTGCGGTTGTTTGTTTTCCCATTTGGGTTACACTCATTGAACCTTTTCGCTTTGCCTTCTCTGCTTTTTTAATTCCCCCATCTTCTTCTCCCACACACATACACACCCAACACCGATATATATGTATATATGTGTGGTGTACCCCTCACGACGGGTGCCTCTTCTTGTAGACGGACACAAACACTAATACAATGAGGGCGAGGATAAATATACCAAACATAGATAGAAAGCACCGGTCACCCGCCATCTGCCGGTAAAACCACTTCACATCTCGCGCCGCGCGGTCCAACTCGCCCTGTAGATTCTCTAATTCCTCATCAATGTGATACATCTGTTCCGTCTGCTTCTGCAGCGTGGTCAGTGTCTCGCGCCCCGACTCCTCCGTGACGTGCTGCAGTCGCTCCGCCCGCTCCAGTGAGAGGAGGGCGTCCTTCTGCACATTCGCCGCCGCCTGAAGAACCTGTTTGGAGTCCTGAAACCCCTTTCCATCCGCGCCGCCGGGGCCTAACATTTCCGCCTCCCGTTGCTCCGTGTATGTCTTTGGACGCGCCGCCACACGTTGGGGGTAAATCTGCTGCTTCATCTCCGCATCCAACACGCGAATCTTCTCATCCGCCTCCTGGCAGACCTTCATGTACTGTGCGCGGGTCGCCACATCCTGCGTGCGGCGCACCTCGGCGCGGAGGGCGCTCACCTTACTGCGCGCCTCTCGCACAAAGGGACGGGCAGCCATCTCCGCCGTCTTCTTCTCGGGGATGGCGTCGGCGTTGACGACGGCGGCCGTGGCGCTACTGAGCTGCGCGAGCGCCGCACGAACATCCTCCGCAAGACTAGCAAGAGCACTGTCCATGCTGGACACAGCACGCCAATGGGGAACCCAAGGTAAATTGACCCAAACTATAAATATATAAGATATGCCTTATCAAAAGGCACACAGACCTACTGTTTCCTTTCTATATTCTCTTTTTTTCTTTCCGTTTGATAGTTGAAGAGTTACTATTGGAACTTTTGCCTTTTTTCTTTTTTGCCTCTTTTTTTTTTTTTCTGGTTTCGCCCCCCAAAATAATACAATTTTCACAAACGTACTTCCCACAACACTGATCACAGTACCTATAAACCAACTTTCAGTTGAATGTCAGCACCCACATACACCGCAAAAAACAACACAAATAGAAAAAACAAGAAGAAGCAAAAAAGGGGAAAAGATTACTCGAATAAAACACGCATATTTCAAAAACAATAAAAAAAACTCAAAATAACATATTTAACATGAAACTCAAAGCCTTACAAAGAAGAAGAGCGTGCAGAAATCCGGCCAAAGAAGCCCATCAAAAAAACACAATGTGACAAATAATAATAAAAAGACAAAAAGAAATCCATTGGGATTGAAAAGGAGAAGAATGACACGAAGAAAGCAAAAAAAAAAAAAGGTAGACCGAGAAGAACAAAAGAAAACCATATTATAAAAATAACAGTTTCCTCTTTGTATTCCCCTTGATTTCCCCTTTTTTTTTCCTTCTTATGCAGCGATGGCGGCGGCGTCCTTGCCGGCGTTGCGGGAGCGCTTCTTGCGAAGCTCCGCGCGCGAGCGCAGTGAAAGCTGCAGACCTCCCCACTGGCGGCGAAGAACATCGCTGCGCGCGAGGAAGCGCGCGTTGACGGAGCGGATCAGGTTCTTCAGCGCCGCCTCGTCCTCCGCGTTCACGTCGGTGACCGCAACGCATGTGGCGGTCTTCTGGCCAATCGCGTCGCCGAGGCGCGCCTTGTCCTTCACGATGGCGTACGGAATCTTGTTGGCGCGGCACAGCGTCGGCATCCAGAGCACGAGCTCGATCGGGTCCACGTTGTTCGCGATGATCACAAGACGGGCCGTCTTCTTCTCAATGGTGCGGGTCACCTCCTGAAGGCCGCTCACCACGCTCAGAGGGGCCTTTGTCGAGACGGTCTTCTTCGGGTTCTTCTTCTTCTCCTCCGCGACCTTCGTGAGGCGCTCCTTGCGGGCCTTGCGCGTCTCCGGCGCGTACTTCTTCACCAGCTTCAGCAGCTCGTTGCGGCTAGAGCGGTCAAGCACCTTCGTGAACTGGTTCAGCGCCGGCGGCACCTTCAGGCGGCGCTGCAGCACGCGCTTCTTGCGCTGCATCGTCACAAACGTGGGCCACCGCATAAAGCGCGAGAGATCACGCGCGTAGGGGACGTCTTGGCCGATGCCAAAGTTCTTCGGACGCGCCGCGAAGAGAGAAGTCGACGGAGCCGTCGGCTTCTCCTTCTTGTACGGCGCCGCAGCCTTGGCGGCGGGCTTCGCAGCCTTCGCGGCCTTCGCGGTCTTCTTTACCTCCTTTCCGGGCATCGTTTCAATCCGCTTAAGGTATGGAGTGGGGAAATAAAAAGACAACAAACACAAAATAAGTAATGGCGATATATATATATATATATATATATATAAGCGAGAAAACACAAAAAGAAGAGAAAAATAGATTGAATGTAAGCATGCATTAAACAAATTTGACGAACAAACAGGTAGACATCGAGCCATCCTCAAATGGAAACAAATGCGCATCAGCATGTAGCATGCAACCGTCAAAATGAGCAAAAACATAAGCATTTAGTTTAAAAGAAAAAAAACAAAAACAGGTCAAAAAAAAAAGAGCATCGAAATAATGAAAACGCATTAACTCGCCGAAGAACACCAAGAACAAAACTATGCTACAAAAATAACAGTTTCCTCTTTGTATTCCCCTTGATTTCCCCTTTTTTTTTCCTTCTTATGCAGCGATGGCGGCGGCGTCCTTGCCGGCGTTGCGGGAGCGCTTCTTGCGAAGCTCCGCGCGCGAGCGCAGTGAAAGCTGCAGACCTCCCCACTGGCGGCGAAGAACATCGCTGCGCGCGAGGAAGCGCGCGTTGACGGAGCGGATCAGGTTCTTCAGCGCCGCCTCGTCCTCCGCGTTCACGTCGGTGACCGCAACGCATGTGGCGGTCTTCTGGCCAATCGCGTCGCCGAGGCGCGCCTTGTCCTTCACGATGGCGTACGGAATCTTGTTGGCGCGGCACAGCGTCGGCATCCAGAGCACGAGCTCGATCGGGTCCACGTTGTTCGCGATGATCACAAGACGGGCCGTCTTCTTCTCAATGGTGCGGGTCACCTCCTGAAGGCCGCTCACCACGCTCAGAGGGGCCTTTGTCGAGACGGTCTTCTTCGGGTTCTTCTTCTTCTCCTCCGCGACCTTCGTGAGGCGCTCCTTGCGGGCCTTGCGCGTCTCCGGCGCGTACTTCTTCACCAGCTTCAGCAGCTCGTTGCGGCTAGAGCGGTCAAGCACCTTCGTGAACTGGTTCAGCGCCGGCGGCACCTTCAGGCGGCGCTGCAGCACGCGCTTCTTGCGCTGCATCGTCACAAACGTGGGCCACCGCATAAAGCGCGAGAGATCACGCGCGTAGGGGACGTCTTGGCCGATGCCAAAGTTCTTCGGACGCGCCGCGAAGAGAGAAGTCGACGGAGCCGTCGGCTTCTCCTTCTTGTACGGCGCCGCAGCCTTGGCGGCGGGCTTCGCAGCCTTCGCGGCCTTCGCGGTCTTCTTTACCTCCTTTCCGGGCATCGCACTGAGTATGCGCTACAATTATTAATGACGACAATTATTATTATATGTTGTAAAAAGAAGGAAGGAAAAAAGAAAAGGGTAAATAGCAATATGTACAGCAGTGTTTAAACATACACTTTCGCATTTACATATATACATAGATATATATATACATGAAGCAGGCATTATTAAAAATTATGGTAAGGTAATTTTTTCGCATAAACACACACAACAAACTCAAACAACAACAACAAAAAAAAAACGGAAAAAAAAAGAAGGGGAGGAAAAAAAAAAACAGCACCAAATGAAGAGATGTATACATATATGTTTATATATACATATATATATATATCAACGTCAGCAAAAAAACACAGTCTCAAAAAAGAAAAAAAAAAGTATGAAAAGTAAATAAAAGAAATAGTTTGTCAGTAGAATGAAACAATAAAATAGGCCGGGAACAAGATCCACTGCCATGCCTCTTTAGGGAGCAAAATATAAAACGAAGGGGAGTGAAATGTAAGAAGAGCAGAGAAGGAAAAAAAAAAAACACGTACATTCACTCATAGTACCGTGTCTGTAGATGTCAAAATCGTCCTTTTCCCTTCGTGTTTGGCATCATTTGACATGGGCAATTAATGAGTACGCTTTTTTTTTTTTTTTATGTTGTCCTTTTTTTCTTTGCATTCTTTTTTGTTTGCTTTTGATATCGTTCTTTTGTTATTGTCTTTGCTCCTATTTTTTCGATGTTTGTTGGTATGGTAAACCCCATTTGACAAGGTTATTGATAAGCTCCAGATGTTCTTCTTCTTATCCTTCCCTTCTATCACATCCACGCTTCCTATTCTCAATTTCATTTCCTCCTTTCGTTCCTTTTTCTTTTGTTTAGTTTGTGCACCTCTCTTCCCTACCCTAACACACCAATCCCTATTTCTGGACACAGTATTGAATACATGCACATTTTACTGACTTTCATCCTCATTGGATCCCTCCACTTTGCATGCGCACGCATTTTTCCCTGCAGTTTCTCCTTTTGTTTGACCAATCATTCGGTACGTCGTTTGATCATTGCGTTCGCGCTTGAACTTATATTTGTGCATATGTTTTGGGTACTTGTGGGTGTGGGTGTGTTTGTATGTCTGCATGTGCATTTTTGTGTGTATGTACTTATGTTTATTTTCGGAAAAAAAAAGGGATGACACATTACTTTTCACGTCGTGTATCGAGGCTCCGGCGAACCCATTGCACCTGACATTGTGTCATTTGTTGTATTTCAAACATAAATACTGCAAACATGGCCCAGCATGTTGTCCATAATGCAACAAGGCAACGATACAAACTTGATAAGGGAAGAGAGGCTACCATTCAGCTGATGGTTCGTTTTGTCGACACCGCCTGCGAGTTGCTATGTACAGTGTTTATTGGCAATACACGTACGCTGCGCCCCTCCGCCTTCGGTGTTCCTAAGGCAGGAACACAAATATTTCCACCTGTTCCTCCAACACTGGGCTGACGATACTTTTTTTCGACATCCTTTTCTATCCGTTTCCGTTCTCGATCCACAAAGTAGTTAAATACACGCCGAAATGTGGATTGATCGTCCCTCGAATCATCGTCATTGTCATCGTCGTCGCTAAAACTCAGTGTTGTGCCATCTCGTCTATCGCTGTAGCCTTCACGACCATTGGTTCGTTGAATGTTTTTGCGTTGTTGTTTTATAGAAGCAAAAGATAAATTATTTCGGCGACTGGCATCCTCATCTGTCTCGGTAAAGTTAAATTTGGCCTCCATAGCCACCCTTTGACGACGTTTTAACTCGGCAAGAATGTACTTCTCCTCATTTCGCTTACCAGGGTGAAAGAAAAAGAGCTCCTGTGTGTTGAGGTTGAGAAATCGCACGATTCCGGCTGTGGTGCGGTACAACACCCACCCGTCCGGGATTTCATCCGCGAGGAGCATTTCCTCCACCATCACGAGCAGATCATCATCGCGGGGGCATCGAATACCGAGGCTGGAGCGGAACTCCTCGATGTCAGAGAGTGTCACAACGGTCTCATCCTCCTCCTCCTCCTCCTCATCGTCGGCGTCGTCCTCGGCGAGGGCAAAGTACTCGGCAGGAGTGCAGCCGCCGCCGTGAAGGTGCCCAAGTGCCTCGTACTTGCGCTCCGCCCGTCGTCGCGCGGCGCGGCGCCAGCGGGAGATGAATAATCGTGCACGAATGTACGCGGTGTAGGTGGCAATGAAGGCACCGGCGCTGACCCACGGAAGCCAACGCGGCATTGCACGAAAGAGGGCATGCCAGGCGTCCTGTAGCGTGTCGGCCTCATACAAATCATGCCGAAGCCTATGCAACGCCATGTCGTTGCGTTGGCTGAGGATTTAAAAAAGCTCAACCTTGCACGAAACAAGAAAAAAAGACATGATATCATTACAGTTAATAAAGAAGAAAACAAAAACAAAAAAGAAGAGAAATAATGATGAAAATGTTAACATTCCAAAAGAAAAAGGCACCTCATAAGATATAACCTGGAAACTCATCCACAGAGAAAAAAAAAAAGAATAAAAAAGTTACAAAGACATGCAAATCTTTTGTTTCACAGAAGAAGAAGAAGAAAAAAAAAATGGTTTTCGGATGCAGAAAGACAAACACAACCCATTGTATGGGGTAGCAATAAATGGAGGGTTTAAAAAGAGAAGCGAAAAAATTGTGATTAATAAAAGTTTTTATACATCAAAAAATGCACCTATATTACATCAAGTGAAAAGTATTTTTCAGCTGCATTGGCAGCGAACACACACACACACACACACACACTCTCTGGTCCTTCTTGTTCATCGATTCTGTCATCGGAAACTGATTTGATTTTTATCACTTTTTTTTCTTTGTCCCTATAACTCATTCTCTTCTTCTTTGTTTCCTTTTCCTTTTCCTGCCTTTGGTTACAAAAACAACAAGAACATGTACGGTCTCTATTCAACGCTCATCACCTCACTTTCTTTAGTACTCCTCTCTTTTTGTGACCACCACGAAAGAAAAGAAAACTCTTCTACATCTCCTTCGCTTTAACATTTTCTTTTGTATTTCTTGTGCACATTTCCATTCCCATAACTAACAGTCACAAATATATATATATATATATATATATATACTCCTTTCTTTTTACAGCTTTATGATATTGTCAAAAAGAATCCAAGGCTGCCGTCCAGCAATGAGACGCATGTATTCCGCCGTGACTGTACCTCCTGTGTCTGTCGTCCCAGAGGTATCTCCTCTTCTCCACTTATTGGTCCCTCTGCCGCTGCCGCCGCCGCCACTGCGGTGGTTGTCCTTCGCCGGACCCACTCCTCCTCTGTGAGGAATACAAGCAATGGCATATCCGTCAAAGCCCGCCAGTGCCGTTCTACCCGTGCCACAGTTGGGGGCTCCTCCTCCTCGAGTTGTGTAGGTCCATCGTGAAACACAACTGGTGCGGCGCAGAGAACAGGAATCGCGCCAGGCGTCTGCACTTCGGCCGTCGCCGGCGCTGGCGCCACCATGTCGGATGGAGCGGTAAGGAAGACGACACTCGGTCTGGCGGCCCGTGGGGGTGGCGCGGCGCCGTCAAGTCGCTTTTCACCAGGTCGAATCTCCCATAATACCTCGGAAGCCGACTCCGTCGCCGTTCCTTCCACTCGTCCGCGCTGAAATCGCACAATAACCACGATATCATCATCTAGATTCCTTCTATTCATCGTCCTTTGAGATGGGGATGAGGGGGTTGTTTTGGTGTGGCGCCAAGAGAGTTGGGAGGGGTCCCACCCTGCCCGAGCAATTACCTCACGCTCCAGCAGAGCTGATGGTGCGGCGCCTACAAGAATAACATCATCGTGTCGCACCGCACTGCGGTGTAAAAGGACCAAAACCGTTTCTATTCGTGTGTTCTCTACTGTTGGGGTTAAAGGAGTCTTTCGTGCAGCAGCGCGTGCGGCGAGGGTGGCCAAAAGAAGTTGCGGGTGTCGCAGCGCAGGCAACCAGACGCTGAGTGTGTCACCCGGCACCCACATCAAAAGTCGTGCGGCGGCGGCAAGAACGTGTTGGGCTGTTTCCGTATTACCCGCCGCCGACAATGCCGCCGCGAGGCGTTCCGCGTGACCCGTTTCCCATGCCGAAACAATTCCAACAGACTCCGTCGGCGCAGCAGCGGAAGGGCGTTGCCGGCGACCCACTGGTCCCGCAGGCACAGTCGAGGTCGTCGGATTATTCAAGAAAGTGGGGAATGCTGGAGCAGTGGAAACTGTGGGAACGGCTTCTCCAGTAGGTGGATCTATAGAATCCCCATCTACCTTCGCCATCTCATCATTCTGGGAATCGTTGGTCCCGGTGTGAGACGTACTAAGAGGGCATTGAGTACTGGATTCTTGTGCATGCAAAAAAAAGTTACGGGTAACATTTGTCAGAGTGAGGCGATGCGCTTGTGCAGAGGCTTTGTCACCACAGAGGTCAAAAAAATCATCGGGTGACTGTGACAGATCCATAAGAAAAGCAGCGTCAGAGTCAGCTCGGGATTTGGCAACCTCATCGACCGTGACACTTACACTTGAGGGGTGTGTACCCTGTGGAGGCACCACACGGCGTAGGAGGTCAACAAGAAGCAATTGCTCCCGGGTGGTGGTGAGGCGGGCATTGTAAATGCCGTACGCCAGCTTGCAGAAGATCCCATACAATTTTTCGCGTTCACGCTGCGCGTTAAATGGTTCACGATCCAGTAGGGAGGACTTCTGGTGTCCTTGTCGTATACTCTGCCGCCTAAAAATGGCACCTGCTCCTGCTGTTGGCTCTGTCACCACTGTAGGACGCATTCGACAAGCCATGAGACGCAGAAGAAGGATAAGATCATCATCATCAATCGTACACGTGGGAGTAGCTGCGTTGGGCACAGTGGGGCCGAAACCCTCATCGAGCCACAGGGCCCGTGCAATGCCTTGCATAGCCACAACACCTACATGCACCTCTAATACATTTGATAAACGTGTCTCATCACTGGAACGCGTGCCGCGGCGCGATACCTTCTCTGTTACAGGTCCGGGTATAGCCAACATGCTCCCTGTTGTACCTGTTTGATTGCCAGGTAATGTGATGGCCACTGTGCCTGTGGCAAAATTTGGACCTGGAAGGACAAGCGTAGCCCCTTCACGACGCCACGGCAAGAGGGATGTTGCCCGCTCCATCAAGGACACAAAATGAAAGCGCGGCTCACATACCTCTAGTAGAAGCGCGAGGGCAAATTCCTCCAAAATAGTAGCGCAAGACACCCCGTGACCCGATCCCTCACTCATGAGGCAGCAAAGAAAAACAGGAGAACGTTCCACACAATCCCCACGTCGCGGACCCCACCCACCGTAACGGTTGAACCGCGCAAGGAAGAGTGCAAGAGAGCGGGCGAGTGCCGCCTCGCCAGTTGTATCAGTAGGAGGGTCAATGACTACAGTAATGTGATGGTGTCGGCCTTGATTTTCTGGGCGAGTACTAAAGCAATTCGTGGTCATCGATACCAGATGTGCCACATCAGAGGAAGTAGCTATGTGGTAGTAAAAGTAAGGGCAGTTTGTATTTGCAGCGCGCTGTTGCATGTACTTTACAGCACGTCGTACATCTGTCACTTTAGCATAGCAGGCGCTACCACCGTTTGCGCAATGCAACGTAAACTCCTCCATTGAGTGCACTTCCACAATACGTTGCACACGGCATTCATAGAGCAGGGCAATTTCTTCGTCTCCATTGCCATCGGAGCCACTTTGCTCTTTTACAGCAAAGAAAAAGGCGTCATAAAGACATAATGCAACAAAATCACACGCGGCGTAGTCACAACGTACCCAATTCGCAAAGAATGCAGTGATAGGGTCATCAGTGACTTCAATTTCAGCTTCATCTTCCATCCAGGGTCTGTCACCACCTTCATTCACAACATTAGCCGCTACATCTCTTAATAAAGGGTCACTAGAAGTGGCAAGTAAGCTTCGCACATTTTTCGAGTTAGTCTCGTCTGGGTTGAGAAGACTTTGTAGTATCCTAAACTGCTCTCGATTTAATAAAATGACAGCAGAAGAATAAAGTTGCCCACGTAAACGTACAATTAAGTCACAATTAGTCACTACACTAGAGAGAATAAAAAAGGCAAAGATACCACGGAGTTCACGTGGCCAACCACAGGCGTATATCTGCACAACCCGCTCCACCAGACATACCGTCGCGTAGAACTCTTTGTGTGACTCAGCGAGTCCTGAATAGTTATTTGGCATGATACGCCGCTGATACGCTCTTGGCAGATCTGCCGCACGGGCCACGATAGAGTCGAGTTTTTGTCCCATCCATTCACGTCCAAGTATACGACCCTCAATAATGCGCAAAGCAACTTCCATACAGCGCACTCCTTGCTCCACCTGACGCCATGACTCATGCAATCGACTGGAAAGGTTCTGTCGATACATTGTTGCCCTCACCACGCGAGGTTGTAAATTGGTAAGATCTGTAAGAAGAATCGTAAGTTGTTCAAGTTCCCCCATCTGATTCGCCGCGAGTTGTTCGAGATCCTTACAAAGCAAATCTTCCGTTTGCTGCCAAGCGTCGTGATAGTTGGCAACAGCCTCCCCCTCATCTTTTGGGATTCCACAAAGGTCACACACCTCTGACTCGTTACCAAGAGTGAGGAGGAGAGTCGCGTGTGCTGTGTCCGTCGCCTTGATAGGAAGAGTAAAGTTTACTATGCACACATACCGATGCAGCAAGCCACTAACAGGCAACATATTCGGGGAAACACAGACGAGATAAAATGAAGTCCGCACCTCCACTCGTTTCCCAAATAAGTTGCAGCTGAGAAAGGCTTCACCTCGAGACATTGCTGCAATAAGGCTGGCTCGAAGAACAAATAACGGGAGTAAATAATCTATAGCATACTCTGCTGCAACATCACAAAGAAGTACTCCAGCACCGGAGACAGCGGCAGCTATAATGTGTTCACTCATGCGACGATCCATGGAGGAAATGACAACACATTCTTTACACGCTTGCCGCAAGCATTGACGTACAACACGCTCAAAACACGGGCTTACACCGCCAAAGAAGGGCCAACGCAAAAAGATACGCTGCATTAAAGCGCTAATAAAGATACGTTCACGCACTCCAAGACAAGAAACGAGGGCATTTTCCGCTATATCAGTCAAAACAGGAAAAAGCATCTGTATACGTGAGTCATCAGAGGTAACACCAAGTGCGTCTAATTTTATATCCCCGAAAACTGAACGTATTCGCTTAAGGTACAACAACTCTTCCTCGAGCACGCGTGGAGCCAAGAGTGCATGGAACAATGAGGCAAAGATGACAACAACCTCACCATTTGATTCATCAACTACCCGAGCTGTTTCATCGTCGAAGGTCCCAAATGGGGCAAATCGGTCCGCGAGATCAGCTAACGTGACAAGTGTAGCCTGTCGTCGTTTCATGTCTTCACAAGTCGCAGCAAACACTTCCGCTCGCTTTTCCTGCCGCATGACCTCTGTACAGGCCTCTTTGACGCGCAAAGAGGCTTCTTCCACACGCCTCTCTGCACCTTCGGCATTACTTTTCGCGGAATCTCGCGCTGCTCGTAAATCCTCTAACCGCGTCCGTTCCTCTTCACCCAGCTCCGTTATTCGAACAGATTCCATAAAGGCGACCAAGTATTCCGCCAACGCAGCAAGAACGACAGATGCCTCACCGTAGCGTACTTCTGACAGGGAAGTGTGAAGCGGGGCAAGTGACTCATAGCTAAATTCATTTACTGGTACACCTATGAGACGAGCGATAAACTTTGGAGCTGACATAATCTCACGCCCGCGGGCCCACGTATCTTGAGCTGAACCATGTCGTAAATCTTCCCCAATTACACGACAAATGGTCCGAACAAGGAGAGCTCCCTTCTCTGGTAGGCGCAATGTCGCTAAAGCCTTCATTTGACTCTTTTTTAAACTACGCAGACGTCCTTCTGCAGCGGCAAGGTCTGTCGCTGCCTTAGATTCGGTAGACTTTAGTTCCTCTTCTTCTTGGGCAATAAGTTCCTCCATGTCGGTAACATCACGACGGTGTCGTGACGCAGCAAGACGAAAGCGCCCCGCACGTTCTTCTTCCTTTATGACGCGAATATTAAGGTCATTAATTTGAGAAGCAACAGATATCGCAGCAGTAGTGGCTCGCTCATATTGTGATTGGTAATCACAGGACTTGGCAACGATAGCCTCAGGGAGGCCTAGAACATGTCGTGACCGCGATGTAATGCGACGGAACCTAGCGAGATAATGTTGAAGTCGTTTAACGTGAAAAGACAACTCTAGTAATTGCTCCACGCAGAGGGGAAGCTGATCTGAGAGGCTGTTAAATATATCACAGAGGAGAGAAGCAACAGAGCGTCCCATTACTTCTATTGGACTTGTTGGATTCAAATCCTTTTGATCGTTAACTGTTATGATATTTTTTGTTCCACCTATTACGACATCACCACGTGTCCAAGGTGATTCATCTGGAGCGAGCATGAGCTGGGCAAACTGGAGTTGTACTTCTTTAAAGTGTAAAGTCAAGGGTAACATAAAAGAGATCAACGGAAATTCTGAGCGAAGGCGTGTCATCTGTTCATGGCTCGTAATGTGCACCACCACCACAAGGCGACGGCAAATACGGCGACGGAGTTCAAGCACTTCAGAGGGGAGAAGTCGACCACTGGAACGTCGACTGCCTCGACGGCCATGAAGAAGCAGAAGTTGCTCTTCCGGCGTAAACAGCTGGGAGACGTCACCACCACGTACAATAGCATCAATGTAGCTCATGGCCCATGGAAGTGTCACCACGTTATTCGGGAGAAATATAATCATTCGTCCCTCATTGCGACAGGCGCGCTGCAGAACATCCACCAAATCTTTTTTGAAGAGTTCCTGTGCCCCATCTCTTGTGTAACCGTCCCGAAAAAGAGCCACATGAAGGCGCACGGCAACTCCCCAGATGCGGAGTGCACGGCGGATGCCTACCTCATGAGGACCTATAAGAGCCACATGAGATTGATCTTGACGAAGCGCCTGATGAAGTTGTGTAATGAAAAGTGTCATCCAGCGTGACGGGTACTTCACTTGCGAACCGTAAGCTGTTGCGTTCTGCTTCTTTGCGTCAACCATTAGACGCTGTGACGGTGGTGCATAGACGACACTGGTGTCACTGTCCACGAAAGGTAACTCCTCCACGACACCAGAGAAAATGAGGCGTTCATAGATAGACATCCACTCCCGCACTTCATCCTCCATGACAGGAGGCAATTCTCTGTCGTCGTGTTCGTCCTCCTCGGCTATCATGGCAGCATTAGCATCAAAAGCAAGAGTGGAGGGACAACAGGTGCGCAAAGTCGCTTCCGCCGCATGCCTTAGTTTGACCTCTAGTTCCTCCTTGTGCTCCGTGTCCTCTAGAATAGCAGCATAAAAGGCGTATGTGGAAGAGTAAATATTTGAAATAACATCACGATCTATCCAAGGGCTTGCGAGAAGTCGTAGCGCACGATCTGAAATCTTCATAAAAAAGTAAAGGTATGAAAGAAAAGGTTCGCATACAGTACTACTAAAGCTACGGCGACGAACGTACTCCTGCACTAAATCCTCTTTATTACTCTTGATAGGTGACATGGGTTTATGAATTTCTGAAGTCCCTTGACAAAAGATTATTTTCTTATCAACAATACGAAGTGCGATTGCTTGTGCAACTGCCAGAAAGAGGCTAACTTCTTTGCACATATCTAAGGAACGTCGTGAAGCACATGCCATTTCAAAAAGATTCCGTATACCACCCACTATTTCTGCATCATCCATAAAAGGTAACTGCATACGCATAACAGTACCTTCTACATGTAAACCATACGATACAGGACGTGTTGAACCCACACACACAACATCTGTAATTGGTATGTATCCTATAGATGATGAACAAATAGCAGCATGACGATCAATAAACGAGAACAAATGCATAACTTGTGAAAAGTCGCTTTCACGTGTTTCCTGAAGGTGTACATCATCAACACACAAAACAAGCTTTCGTCCAATAGGAGGGCCATAAACTTTAGAATGTCGTAATGAAAGACCTGAAAAAATTGCATCCTGAATACTGGAAACCCCAGAACATGGATTATTATAAGCCAAGTGGTGAACCCAACGCTCATTACCGCGCATGTTGCGTAAAATGGTAGATTTACCTTGATCTTCTTTTCCCACTAAAAGAACCGGTTGATTGGCGTTAACCAAATACTCCAAAGATATCATACTTGCTTCGCGTGAGGGGAAATTAAAAAATTGCGTCCACGCGCGTTGAGTTATATCCACATCAGCCCATTGAGAAGCCCAGGTAGTGACAAAACCCATCGCCTCTGCCGGCTGTCCCAACTTCCTCCATCCTGCAGGAGTTGAAATATAGAGCATAATATCATCCTCCATCGGCGGAAGAGTTTCCTCAGTAAAACCCATATCAATTGAGAGTTTATTAAGCTTAGTCTGTGCCCTATCCACCGCCACACGCAAAACTCGACGCTCATCTGTCTGAAGACACAATCCAAGTGACCAGTATGTTGCAAATATCGCACATTGCATTGCAAAAGTCTGCTCACTAGAAAGCCATTCCTCACGTTTACTTTCAGAACACGCTTGTGCGTACACATACCATCGCTTATAAAACTTAGAGCACCTCGTTGCCACCGCAAAATGACTCTCATAAGGAGTTGTAGGTCGGCCCAAGGAAGACCAAGTGTCAAGAATGGCTTCAATTAATATTGTCATAGTAGCAAAAGCAGTGTCGGGATGATATGTCGGCGCACGTTGAAGTTCTTCTCGCAAATACGTTTTCCAGTTTGTACACTCAGAGAGCGTAAATACAGCAAATTCTGTCATGACACGTGGATTAGCGTTCACAAATTTTGAGGTGACTGCAATGACTCGACAAAAAGGCCCCTGTATAAAGTCTGGCCCCGAATATGGTCGAATCCTCGTGTGTATTGGGGTATCAAAAATTATAGAATTTTGAGAGACATCTGCATCCTCTATAATAATGACACAATTTTCTATTGGGTTCCATTCTTTTGATAAAGAACTCAATAATCCTTGTTGTGTTTCAGTCCCATAAATTTCTGCACAAGAAAGTAACTTGGGCGAAATTATGATATGGCGAGTTGAGTCTACCCATCGCTTCCACAAATCCGTTTTTCCCGAAAAATCAGGTCCGACAAGAATGACATTGGGGTTGTGAGTCATAAAGTCAGTAAATTGAGCCAGTAAAGCGTCAAATCCTGAAAGACTCTTATGTTGACGTATTATCTCATCCCATATATCACTTGGAATACCAAGCGTTTGTGTTGCGTTCCAGTCTAATAGTCTTTGTAGACGACTACTAGAACGCAAAACGGGCCAAAATTGATGCAAAAACGATACACCCAAATTTTCCACCGGAGATCTTTCATTACACACCGCTGCATTATACATTACCACTAAAAAGCTCTTTACAGTAAATGTAGATGGTGCTACTTCTCGAAACTGTTCATAAATCGCCGCAAATCGTGGTCCTATAGTCATACATTGGGCAAACCCTATGGCTTGCAACGTACTTTGTGCAATCGCTGTCAAGTCAACAGATGGTAAGTAGATGGGACGAAAACCAAGAGCTAAAGCAGTAGGGATCTCATCAGCTTTACTCGATGTGAGGACAACTTGAAAACATGGGTTTTTTCGTATGTTCACAGAAGGAGAGTTTGGTTCAATAGTTAGCCTTACCATTTCATTCTGATCTTGAGATTCAATTCCTGAGGAGGAAAAAGAAATTACACTTTGAAGTAATTTCGTGATTGGAGCAAGGAAACGACTATTAACCAAGTCCACGTCTTTTAAGCATAAAATAGCCCCAACACTAATCGCACCACGTAAAGCATGAGATAGAGATTCTAAACTAAATGTAGGACGGCACTGGAAACACCACCAAAATCGTCCCAAAAATTCAGCACAGTGGTGAAGTGTATCAATTTTTTCAGGAGATCCAATACATAGCGGAAAAGATCCCGCCGAAAATGAAAGAAAAGTAGAATACATCGTTTTCTCAATAAATTGAGAAGTAAATACGGGTATACTATGGTTTCCAAGAAATTCAAAACCATACGGAAGTCGAATACCAAGAAATTGAATATAAATATCATCTTTTTCCATACATGTTTGAAGCATGGCCGTCATATCCAATTCATCAGGAGTATGCACTCCACTTTTTACGGCAAGAAGAACCTCTCGTTTTAGCCATAAAAAGTATGTAATGGCAGCAGATATCGCATTTCGTCTATCTCTTTCCATAGTAATCCAAGCGAGACGTATATATTCCTCTGTAAGATCTTTAAGACGTTTCTGATACGCAGTAATACCATTACTACCGGCTAAAGAAAGTACCTCACGAAAATCTCGGTTATGCATAATACGGAGAGCCACATTTACAACTTGAGTACATGAACTGCGTAACCATAACGAAGAATCAAGGTGGTAATGACTTTCAATACAAGCTTTTATTTCATGAAGTAAGGATGCACGTAATCTTTTTTCAAATATATTCATCCAACGCTCTATAGGAATAGCAGATAACATAATAGGTTCAATCGATCTCAATACTGCACCATCAGATGTTAAAAATGCTGTAACCATGTTATCTTCCACTGTAACATCGCAAACACAATTGTACATTTTAGACAACAAACATGTAAATGCTTTTCTGTTAAGTACAGATAAAAATGATAGTAATTCCTCATCCGTTAAAAAACAAAACCGTGGAAAGATTTCTCGCTTAGCATCTAATAACCCAGCTATCACCTTCTTCACATCACCCAAAATTGTACACGCTAATGAGAGCTGTTCTTGTACGTTTTCTTGAACCATAGCTGTAAAAAGAGTGTATTGACGTTTTTGTAGAGTTGTACATAAAACGCTAAAAATATCATTTACAGAGACTATTTTTTCATGTAAAAATTTCCAATCACGTGAACCCGGAGCTGGTGTCTCTTCATCCGTTACAAAATCAAGAGTCATACCAAAACGTAAAATATCCATCCATTCATGTTCAACCTCTTTCCAATGTAAAAGTGCACTTCGCATTTTTTCAGAGGCTGCCTCCCATTCATTTATAGAGTTTATCACAAACTGACTTAACAAAGTCTGGCTACGTAATGATCTAGAATCACCAATAAAAGACTCCAGCTGAGCAAAAATAGACTCTCTGCACGAAGGTGATAAAACAACAACATCTTTGCCTGCTACAATGGGTTCAAAAATAAAACGAGTTCGTTTAGCTTCACTTTTCATCAATTCTAATGATGACTCAGTTTTAAAATCCATAAGAGCAGGTTCAACTATATTTTTCAAATTGTTCAAATGATGATCAATTCCAGCTCGTAGAAGATGTAGCAGTGTAACACTGGAATCTACATGGGTATTTTTAGGCAATTCAGAAGCCAAAAGTCGAGTAATCTCTTTCCAGTGATTTTTTCGAAGACCAGGTGTTGTGATACAGATAAGAATACTTTGTAATGATTCAAAATCAGATAATACGTGCTCCTGTTGACGTCCCAAACGCACTAATCCAGGATATGCTCTGAGGCTACGTGCTGAAGAATGAAGAAGACGTCGACATCGTTGAACATTATCAATCATTTTTTCCGCGTTAATATCACTCACTGCGGTATTATAATAATCCTTAACAACAGTAGAATCAAAAATGGAACTCCAAAATTGTTCTAAAACCTCAAATGAACTAAGTAGAGAAACAAAATCCTCAAAAGAATCAACCTGCTCAATCTTAAGAGAGTGTTCGCAAAAAGAAATATAGTCTATTCCTTTAATAACACGATCGACAATAACTCGTAACTCCTCACAAGTCTGCGCAGCGATATCACAAACCTCTAAATTAAACATACTAAGAAGTTCTGATACACCATCTCGTATTGTGGAAACTTGTTTCTGAGTATCACTACGAAATTCATTGAGTTTTTCTATTATATATGGTTGACATTTCAAACGTATTTCTTGTGCATTTTTTGATAATTCGAGAACATCACTTGGACATCGCATCAAGTCCATAGCCGTTAAATAAAGAGGTGAATCAATTGTAACTTGTAATCTCTCTAAACAATCAAACCAACTAATGACTTTAGCACATTCACTTGCTCTGATATCTCGGGAAAGGGTCTCCGTATCCTTAATGACCTTTGAAAGTTCTTCTAGTTCCTCCACATCTTTTGGTTCTTTTTGTAAAATTTCGTTGTACGAACAGCACCTTTTCAAAGTTGCTTGTAGAAATGCAGAAATATTATTTTTTACCGCAGATAAATAGTTTTCATAATACCTTGACCACCGCTCCGTGTACCAACGTTTTAATTCTATACAATTAATCGCGATACAACCGCAGAAAACAATATCTGAAGACACTGTGGAAATACTATTCAGATTTTTACGAATAAGATTTATATGAGTCTGTACTGTTTCTATTTCAGAGGAAGAGAAATAAACTCCCCCAAGTAAAGGCAAAGTTGCAAATACAGTATATTTTTCCGTCAAAGACTCTATCATCGATTCTGCAGCATCCAAGCACATCAACAATGTTGTTTTCACCGAAAAATCTGAAATGTTGAACGCATTCAAGGAACGTCGTTCTACGTCAATTGTTCGCATGATAACAGCTTCAGGAGTGGGAAGACTATTTGCACTGTCCACCAATTCGTCCAAAAGATCAGAAATACCAAAACGCAGCTGTGCAAAAGAGGGGGAACGAGGCGTGCCAGACCCCCCAACTATAAGAAAAACCTCGATAACAGGAATTTTACGAGCTTTTGTGGCTGAAATAACACTCTTACCTCCAGCAGTAAAAAAAAGAACTAAGTCTCTCAAAGCGTCAAAAATCATTGATCTAAGTCGATTCACAAGAAAAACACGTGTGGCCAAAAAAATCCGCTTCAAAACACTATTTTTAATTGACTCCGAATCCAAACTCAAAAAAGCTCTTGATCCCTTTATGCTATCGAACAAAAGATTTTCCACCTGTGTGTAGAATTCAATTCTAATACGTGTAAAAGCGGCACGCATAGAGCATTCTAACTGTGTTACAAAAACCCCTGCATCCATCTTCCATTGAGACGTTGTAGTATCAAATAAAACAAGTCTATCAAGTCGATCCATCCATACCCCATGAACCCCAATAAAATATTTATTTGTATTTTCATTCCACAAAAGTGATTCATCAATGGCACGCATAGCCTGCTTAAACCGTACACTTCGCATAATTCGTTGCTTTTCATTTATCGGAGAGGAGAATCTAGTAAGGGATGAAGATCTTAACGGAATATGCACGCACATGGGAAGCATGACTCGACAAAAAAGAGAACTTTGACACATGTACTCATAGAGTGATTGCCCACAAGCCTTTGCAATAAGCTTTTTGATCTCCATTAGTTCTCTTTCCACATCTGTTTTGAAAATAGATGGCAAGCCTTTTGTTGCCAATATCACAATGCGACGTAAACTATTTTGATCATAAACCAAGTGATCTTCAAAAACTTTTGTATAAAGATCTATCATAAGTCCAGCTCGGCTTTCACGGTTTGTCTCTCTGTCAAGATCGTACATTAACTCTGGTGAAAATGCAGTCGTTTGTTCAGATGTTTCTACAGGAATTCGTACTACACGACGTGTCGTAACAGGTGATTGTGACTTCTGTGGATTTGTGACTTTTCCACTCATTCGAAAAGTACCTACATATGGGGAATAATGAGCACCTATTCGCGAGCTAGGGGACGGATTGCTAACGTGGCAAAGAGCAAGAGAGTTAAACAGTGAACTTTCTTTAAACTCAGGAACGTCAACCACCTCTGTCTTGGCCGTATAATCGGGCGAAAATCCAAAAGAGTTAAATGCAAAAGTCACTCCATGATCAGTAATTGGGGAAACCAAAACAAAGGGTTTCGGAATCCCATCAAGAAAAAAAGAGAAGACCTTCTCAAAACGAAGTTTTACGCTATTTTCTTGTTGTGGTCCATTCATTTCACTGCGGCAACAAAAAGTAAAAAAAAAAGGAAATTTTCTCTTTGAAAAAAAAAGCAAGTTTAACAATACAAACAAAATATATATATTCGTTTTTCATACAGTCTTATTTTGTTCTTTTCGAAAATGTTTTCGATATTATAGAAAACAAAACAAAAAAAAAACAATATTGATAGAACGACGAAAATTTCACAAAAAAAGATGAAAATAACCGACTCCTCAGACATCCCGCAGTTTCTTAAAGTCAAATCGATATTCTTCACCCTGTTTTAACTGTTCAGTCACAAATTGTAGCCAACCCAACTGCGTTACACCCTCTTCGCAGTGATGCGCACTGATTCGCTTCAACTCGTATTCGTAATCTTCCATCATCGTACAAATACGGTTTCTCATCAACATTCCTCGGCACGTATAAAGCACTCCGTAAAGAACAACACCCATACTTATAGCTGGAGGCAACGGTCTCGCATAATACATACTATTCTTAAATATATGACGTGGTCCCCATAATTTGAACACAATCAAAACGCTGCTAGTGGAAAAAGTGACACAGCCAAGAAAATATTGCCAGGCACGACTTTGATGTAACGCCAATTTTTCCACACGATCTGCAACATTACGTCGCTGAACAGAACTAATTTCATTAATGTACTTCGAAAACTCTCTCCTCTGCTCAACAGACATCTTTTATTATTTCACTGAAACATCAAGATATTTTTTTAAAAAAAAGAATAAATTTCATTGTCATAGAGAGCGAAAGAGAATCAAATTAATTTTTTTTAAAAAAGAAAAAGTTATTAAACAGAAAAAAAAAGAAAAAGTTTAAAAAAAAATAGGACAAAAAACCTCATGATGTCAATTGCCACATGAATATTAAAGGAAATAATAGACAACTCATAAGAACTTTTTTTACTCCACATGCAAAAAAAAAAAAAAAAATTCTACACACAGCACATAAAAAAAAACAAAGAGATGTCGCAAGAAAAAATAAGGCAATCCTTTTTTTTTTGCTGAGCACACATGAAGGGAGGGAAAGGGAGAAAAAATAAAATCCTTACTTCCACCAAAATCTCGCGGAGAACCAAACATCACACCAGCATACGCTCATCATTGAAAAGAATGTATAAAAAAAAGAAAAAATGCTGCACACCACGTACGCCCCCCCCCCCCCACCGCCGGACATGATGGAAAAAACATCACTGACTTTGTAGCAATTCCGTACTGGACGCGAACAATGGCAGAACATATTTGAAAAAAAAGCACCCAGTCGCCAACCACAAAGGACGTTGGTTGGCGCTCGTCGAAAAAGCGATTCTTTTTGTTTTTTTTTCTGTGTGTGAGTACGTGCATGCTTACATCACGCCGCAATTCACGCAAGAAAACACGCGTAAAACGCGCGATTTGCAACGTCTTTTTCCTGCATCTCTCGTATCGATATACTTATATTCACTTTACGTTTGCTATTTTTAGTCGCTTTTCTGAGCTTTTGTTTTTTTTTTTGGATGTACGGCAATAGAGAACGAAAGCCATCATTGTCAGTTGACCCCTCTTGCCGCACTTTTTTTTGTTGTTGTTGTGTGTGTGTATGGGCAAGTATAACAGTGTGCATCAATATACATACAACTGTTTCTCTTTCACTGCTGGCGTGTGTGTATGTGGATATTAAGATCATTTTCATTTTTCGTGTCTTCTTTTCTGGTACAACCGGCTCAACGATAATTCCAAATAAAGGTAAAAGATTTTGTAAATCGGTGAGCCACCTGCTCTGAAATTACTGTGAATGGATATTCTTATCACTTTTTTTTTTCTGTGTGTGTGTGTGTGTCCTTCTCTGTGCAAAAAAAAAAAAAAAGCAAACCCCAGAAGTAGCGAGCTGTTCGAAATGAGGCCTGTATTGAGAATTATCGCAAACACTTAGTTATTCCGTTTTTTAAAATATATATGTATAATCTCTTTTTTTTTCCTTTTTTTTTTTGTTGAATGGGTTTATTAAGAGAGCCATAATGTTGGCGCCACCTCCTCCCGCAAGAAGGTCCCGTCGTCCTTTTATTACATGTTTTCTGGGTGATGTTCTACCATTCTTAGAGGCTAGAGATCTTCTAGTTTGTGAAAGGGTATCCAAAATGTGGCGAGAAGAAGCAAGAACGATTTCATTGTGGCGAGCACTACTTTTGCAGAACCCCACCACTTCTTCTAAGGCGTATTGCGGTCTATCATTGAATTCAATGAAATGTTTATTGTTGCGGCGAGGATCATCAGTAGTGGAGGAGTGCAGTACGCAAAGAGATTCAGATTCCACATCTAACTCACAGCGTCATGGTGGGTTAGTTTCCAGTTTACGTGTTCCTCCCGTAAATACTTTCGCAACCAAAGAAAATTTAAGACGCTCTGATGTTAGCAGTTTTTCATCGGGAATACAATCAAAGCACGGATTCGAGGCTCTTTCTTCATCGCCATTATGTAAGTTAAAGGTTCTTCAAAACGGTGTGCAAAGTCTTCTTTCTTACGTAGCCAGACTTTCGGAAAATTTGAACGCAGAGACAAGGTCACTTAGCTCCTTGTCCAGAAAAATTCCCACTTCTACTGATCTCTATTTGTATCATGAGTGCAAAAAACGTTTAAAAACGCATGTAATTTTTGAAGAGATTGTGGCACGGTCTCTCTGTTCGACTTATCTTGATCAAAAAAATTTAAACGTTCGTACCTTTGTACATATAGAAATAGCTACATTGCATGATGTAGGCTCAGCAGCTCACTTACAGTGGTGTAAGTTTAAAAAGCTATTTCCTGTTAATGAGCGTTATTACGACTATATGGATTGTTTAAATGACCTTGGTTCAGAGCGATTGCAGTTCCTTCAATTAAGAACGCCAATTAAAGAGGAGGCAATGGATGTAATTGAAAGATTTACACCCGTTTATGTCACTGCCCTTAATATCATCAAAGGAAATGGTGACGATATACGGCTTATGGCTTGGGAAAATCTTCTCCAGCAACTGCCAAATGGTCAGTGAGAATGTATAGATTACTTTTTTCTTTTACTATTGGCATCTGTTTTATGTATGTATGTGTTTGCTGATGTGCGAGTGATGAGAAGGAAACCATATGTTGGTGCAATGTGCTTTTGGAAATGGCTTTTGTTTTACATATCTACATTATTGTATAATAAGTTTTTCCTCTTTTTTTTTTTCTGTGCATGTTTTGGAAACAAAACTTTTGATTGGAATACATTAACTTCCAGTTTTAACTAAATACACACGAAGTCTACAAGTATCACGAAAAGATGAGTAAGGGACAGTTCTGCTTTATTTACTTTTTATTGATGTTTCTAGTCTTTTTTGTGACTAGTTCCATGGCTAATGAAGGTCACCATTGCATATTTGACAAGATCAACACCAATACTGACACACTCCCAATCGCAGTTACTCTTGAGATTCCACAAAGAAATCAAAAAGGTTGGCATGTTTACACAACTGCAACGGATATCTGGAAACCGATTCGTATCAAGGCCTTCACAATTGACCTGGATAACAAGGAAAAGTTTTGCTCTGAAAGAGGTCAATTGGTTTCCTCTCTTGGAGGTGAAATGATTGTATGCGAAGAAGGACATATTTTAACGGCGGCGAAAAAGTCTATCCTTTCGACTTACATTCTTCCTGCTGCAATAAATTTGCATGAAGAGAGACTTCTTGTTCGCCCGCTAGTTAATCCTCTGCGCTTGCCAAATAAACAATTTAATGTTTATTGTGGAAAGTTTTCAATCCCACCTGAACACTTCTCAGCAGGTGTGTCTGATGCTGATACCTTGCTATATGTGGCTGCTGCCCCAACCGAAGGTTCAAATCAGGCTTGGTCAAACGCATGCTCTCAGCTCTCCTCTGGACGTCCAACACATGGTGTCATGAACTTTGGTCCTCAATTCATTGAAATGTCCAGGCATAGTGTTCGTGTTGCTGCTCATGAAATCGCCCATGTCCTTGGTTTCAGTTACCGACATATGGTTATTGCTCGAATGCTGTCTAAAAAAGATTTAAGAGGAAAAACTGATGTTATCTTGGTGTCTTCTCCAAAAACATTAGAGAATGCAAGATCGCATTACAATTGCTCTGACATTTCTGGTATGGAATTAGAAGATGAGGGTTTACGAGAGGTAACAAACTCTCACTGGGAACGTCGCAATGCGAAAGATGAGTTGATGGCTACAAACCCTGGGCTTGCTCTTTATACCGCTCTTACCTTGTCTGTTTTTGAAGATCTTGGTTATTACGAGGTTCAATGGGATAAGGCGGAGACAATGACTTGGGGAAATGCGTCCGGGTGTGACTTTCTCAATGAAGCATGTATAAAGGACGACAAACCCCTTTTTGACGTTTTCTGCACAAAAGTGACTGACCTTCCTTCTTGTACATCAGACCGTTTAGGCTTAGGATACTGTTCGATGCATACTTATGAAGATCCTGTTAAGCCACCGTATACGTATTTTTCCAATCAGTTTCAAAGTGGTGTCAGTGAAACACTAACAGATATGTGTCCTATCATCACCCCGCTATCAACCTCTTCATGCACTCATGGAGACCAGAGTAAAATGCCGGGCAGTCGCATAGGTTCAACTTCAAGATGTGTAAAAGGTAATTCTTTGCATGTCGGTGAACAGCCTGTAGGTGATGTTTGCGTTCAAGTTTCGTGTGAGCAGGGGCAAGTAAGCCTGCGATATCAGCTCGATGACTTATGGCATCAGTGTCCGGAGGGTCAGCGTTTAAAAGTAACAGGTGTATTCTCAAGAGGCGAAATCATATGTCCACGGCATGACGAGGTATGCCCCGGATTGATCGGTGAAATAAGAGAGCTTATCATACCTAACTATACCAGCCAACACTCAGCAAGTGGTGAGAAAGATAAGAGTGGCTCTGATGGTGCTAATGTTAAGAAAAGTGGCAATGAAAATGTCGTTGACAGAGTTACAGAAAACGTCATCGAAAATGGATTTCAAGTAAAGAATCACGCCATCCCGAATCGAAGCGAGAGCTCCGTGGAAAAACATCAAGGAAAAGATGAAACTATGAAAGATACAGCACTCGCACTTTCTCAAGCGATTTTTTTATTAGTGTTTTTGGCTTTTTTCTTCGCTGATATTCATTAATTTTTTCATATGTATACATATATATATATATATATATGCTTAAATATTTTTCTGGAGCTCTATGAAATTCTTTTATTCACTGTTAAGACAATTTAATTGCACAAATTTATCTCTTTTCTCTTTTGATCTGATGTGTCACACGATACAGTATTTTCTTTTTATATATATATTCTTGGAGCCAATCCATGTAAAATGATAAGGGACAAAAAAAAAATTTTTGCTGTGTTTTTGCATCGCGCACGCATACACAATATTTTTACTGTTGCGAAAGCATTAAAAAAATGGAACTCATTGTTGCGTGGTAATGCCACGTGTATCAGGAAGAAAAAGATACTTCTACTTTTATAACCCCATTTTATATGATGATTAGATAAGATTTTCTGCTCAATGAAACCGAAGAAGATGATCTATTCACATTTGTTGGAGCAGCAAGTATTCATACAAAAAAGAAAAAAAAACTATCTTTGCAAAACAACAAATGGAAAAAAAGTGATATATCTATAATAAACAGGATAATGAAATTTAAGAAAAATGGAGCAGCTGTCTGTACCTCTCTCTCTAATATATATATATATATATATATATATAAGATGAAGACACTTAGTACTAGATGTATTCATGTACCACAGCACTTTGCTCGTAAAAAAATTTGTTTCACACCTTATGTGACAACTACATATAAAGAATAACAACAATATTTTCGTGTTGTACCAGAAGCAAATGACTTAGAAAAAGATATGGTATGTCTTAGATACAGGTCATAATTCCTGTGGCTATTTAAATTGGTATGTCGCTTTCAACTATTTCTCTTCTTCTTGCATTTCACATTTTAAAAGTATAAAATAGCGCCTTTATCACGAGAAAAGTGTATAGGTGTCAAGTGGAAGCTCTAACCAAAAAAACATGCGTTTAATACAAATATATGTGTTTGCACCATAGAACACCACTCACTATGTAGATTATTGACATCATTACCTCAGAAGCTATTAGAATTATTCCCGTATAGCAGAAAGAAACTGTCAAAGGAAGTGTGTGAATCTACATTGCGTAGCTGCTCAAATGTGCAGACATCTGTTAATAATAGCGTCTGTGTCTTTTTGTCTGTCACCTCAACTTTACACCACTCAGATTGCATTGTTCGAAATGCCTCACTCTTTTCACGCAATTGAAAGAGTTTATTGGTGCTGCGTGTGTGTGCCTGAATTAATGAACGAGAAGTATTACGCAAAGTTTCAAAAAGATCATGGCCAACAACAACCAAAAAAAATGGGAAAAGCTTACTTAGCAGATATTCAAAGGTTGGTGCTACTCGAGTAACACTAGGTGAAAGTTTAACCGTGGTCTGATAAATTCATGCATACTAAGTCTTCACACGCAAAAAGAAAACACGAAGTTTATTTCATTACCAAAATCCACAACACAAGAGGCATATGGTTGCATCAGAGTTACAGAGGGTGTACACTACATTGAAAGCAGGCGGGGTACCCTTCCCAAGCGACGTAAAAAGGTTTTTTTCCATATATATCCTGCAAATAGCGCACACTACGACCCGAATCTTGTAATCAAAAATCGAACAGAAGTGTCCTGTATTTTGTTCACAGATGTATAGTCGAGCACACACACAAAAAAGAATCTTTCTGCGCGTTTGCCAGCATGCGCACCAGCTTCGTGCACTGCACCATTGCACAAGAAGCCTTGTCGTCATGCGAGAACTTACTATTTTTGTTACAGGCTTTCTTTCGTTGCACTTTTTTGGTTTTCCTCTTTCCCACCCGTCCCTTCCTCGTCCATTCCGTCGTCCCTTTCTCCGCCGCACCGCGCCAACACACTTTAAGCTCCCGCCGGGATTGTCACATGACGCCGCGGCTCCTGTTCCCGCCGCGGGATAACGGGGCGAGCGCAGAAGAAGAAACCGGCGGCGCATCTCTGTTGCCGCGCCGGCGCCGACACTGCGCGAGATTCCCAACGCCATCGCTGTGCCCAGCGCGTCGCTTTGGAACGGGGCATTCCGAGACGCTCATGCACTCCGCTGTGCTGTGGCGGCGCCTTATGGCAGTCCCGAAGAGCGCTTCTTCTTTTCTTTCCTTCTCTTTTCCCGGCGCCCGCCAGTTTGGCCACCGGGCCGTTGCGTTGTGATGATCTCGCGCTTGGGTGCGCCTTTTTTGATGACTTTGGCGCGGCGAGGCGAATACACGCGATGGCCCTGAAGGGCCCACACTGAGTTTACAACAAAGCATGCGCGGCGCGATGCCGCACACCTTTCGAGTCCACCCTGTTTCCTCCGACCCCCCTATTGCTGGAACAGTATCCCCTCTCTGTTTTCCTCTTTCTTTGCTGTGTTTGTAAGGATATTTTGGCACCGAACTGCGGTTCTCTTTCTTTTTCGGGGTTGCGGATGCGTCTCGGTTGGTTGTTGGCTATTCTATTTTTCTTCCCGTCGCTTATTTCATCGCCTTATCTGATTCCTTTTTTTTCTCCGCGAGGCGCGTTTCGTTGCGATGTAATGTCAACAGGTTTGTTTGTTTACTTCTTCTCGAGACCATCATTGCTTTCCTTCGTCTGTAGCATCCCGAATCGAGATGACACCATTCCGCTCCGCATATCTTGCGCACTTTGTGCCTGCCCCTTTGCTCTGTAACCTCTCAAGGGGGGAGAGGGACTTTGTCATCACGATGCACACCATGTATCCGTTTCTTGACTGAATGTGTACTTTATCAGATGTAGAAGAAGTGTTGCTGCTTGTTCATTTACATGCACTACGCAACACACAAATTCAATGTTTCTTCTGCATTTCATGGATTTATTGTCCTTTCATACCTTCTGTTTGCCACTTCCCTTTTCAAATTCTTTTTTTTTTCTTTACGTAAATACTGAAGACTATCTCAAAGTTATTACACTTTTTTTTTCTGGCAAAGAACTACTATTGTAGGAGAAATCAAGGAAAGGAAAGTGTTACGATGAACAAAGCCACGTTTCTTCCAACGACGGCACATCAAATGGCAAAGGTATCCCTGCAAGAAAATAAACGGAACGCAAGTGAGCACAAGTGGTTTAGAGGGAGGATCGTATGGGGATTTGTTTCGCTGGCAGCTCTCCTTCTACTTGTTGCCATGTTTCCCCTTCTCGTCATCACACTTGCTGATGCCGCTAATACTTCCGCCAACACACCCAATCCCTTTGGTGCCCCACGTTTGACGCAAAAGATCCTCGCATCCATGTTGGAAACACCTCTTGTCAAGATTGAATACTGCACACCGAATGTGATTGTTTACGAATTGAACCTTAATTGCTCATGTAAAGTATCCAAAGCAAATGCTTTACAAGGACGACAACTTAAGGCTGGTTACTACAATGATAACCTTGTACCTCAATGGGATGTCACGGTGGATACGGACAACAACTTTGTGCACTTTATAGTGGTTGGGTCAGGCGCCACAGGATACTTAGAATTGGTTATCTCTGACAGCGCTGGGAACACGAACTACGCTGTAACTAGCAGCGTCACAATGCATTTCTTTATTCAAACAGGAACAACTACTTCTTTTACCAGTCCACCGTTTTACGGAGCAATTACCTCCACGGACATCACTTCAAACTTCCCAGCTGATAACTCCTCACTGAACTATGCCATTGTACCTTCTGGCATATCAAACCCCAATGATTGCAATGGGCAGACGGCGTGTTACTACAGGAGAGACACGGCGGTCATGCTTCCTGGGAAGTATCGTGTGTTCCTGACCGCGGACAGCTGGAACGGTCAGTGGATGCCGTGGGGATCTGCGCTATCCGTCAGGGTGTTGGTTTCGCCCGTCCTCTATTTTGTGCGCGGCGT